>JBBPBX010004021.1:47781-79082 GCA_038048925.1 Garcialebias charrua
ATTTTCTTTCTGCCTTTTCTGCTATCTTCAGCTATTGTTTTCTAATTTCAGTTTTTTTTTAATCCCTAAATTTTGTACTAATTTCTGCTTATGTAAACCTAATCCAGCAAATACACGTATGTTTTTTTTTTTTTTGCTTTCTTCTGCTAATGTAGGCTTGTTGTTCAATTTAAGCTACATTTCAGCATGTTTTTTAAGCTAATTTCAGCTGTTTTTCAACAAGTTATTCAGCAATAAGCATTCATACTGCATTTTCACAGGAGATGCAATTTCTCGTTATTTTCCTTTTAAGTTTATTTAAATCTATTTTATCACTCGTTTCATTTCAGCCGTTTGATTTTCTGCTACTAAAGATCATAACTCGTTTCCAAACTTCACTGTTTTAATGTTGGTTTCTAGAGCTGCAGAAAGGAGAAGAAAATCAAAAATTGTGACAGAAACAGAAGAAAAAACAGGCGAATAATAATATTGAATAATAATATAAATAATAATATTAAATAATAATAATAAGGGTCTTTCAGTATTAATCCAGTTGTGGTAGTAGCTGAGCATTAGCCTCAACACATGCTCAGAACACAAACTTCCCAAGATCTCGCCATACAACAAAACGTCGTTTAGGTCTGATATTTTTAAAACCGTTTTCCAGTTTTTAATTTTAAAGTAATTTCTACTTCTGCGCTGATTTAACCCTTCACGTATCTAACGGTTCAACTCTTGTATTTTTTTTTTAAAACAACTTTTGTACTTCTCAAAACTTTATTTAAAATAGACAACACCACCAAAATGTATGGCCCTTAAACTTTCAGAAGAATGGTTTTTGAAGGTTTTACTGACTTCAGTGACGTTTTGAAGCTGCGGGCTTCTTATCGTAACGTCTTCATCAGAGTCTAAAGTTTCATCTTTTCTTCTGTGAAACTTTTGGAAAACTTTCAGTCCTGGGGGGTTCTCCTCCCCCTGTCCCTCGTGGCGTTGCTTCTGATGTGTTTAAACGGGCCTGATCAGACCAGAGGGAGATTTATGAGCAGATCTGTCAGACCGGGCCCCCCTCCCCCCGGGGCCCCCCCTCCACGACGGCCCTCGTCTCCCAGGTGCGAGCAGCCCTGCAGCCATCGCAGTCTGGATGTGAGAGGCGCTGACACCAAACCTCATTTCTCACTTCATTTGTAAAACATCAATTGCTACAAATTTTTCTTTTATTGCAGATGACTCCGCCCCCTCCAGGAAGTGCTTCTTTTTGTTTGTTTTTAATCGTTCGTAGGAAGCGTGCATGGAGAGGCTTTGTGCCTTGGGTTCATAAAAGGATAAAGTCAGGACTGTTTGACAGACGCTTGTTCGGGATTAAACAAAAACTGAACAGACACTCAAAACGTCTAAAACTGAAAGGAATAAAAGGCGGTTTCACAAATGCAAACACGTTTTCATAAAAGCAAAAACAACTAATTTATAAAAGTCATTTGTCACCTGGTGAGTCTTTTCATTGACTGTAGCCGTCACAGCTTGTTACCTGTTGAGGTGGGGGCGGGGCACAGGTGGCTCAGGTGATCCGATGCATTCAGACAAATCTCTGTCCTTGTTGCTTCTTTCATTCGTCTTCAGGATGAGTCCAGGTGGACACCTGTGCAGGTGTGTCCTCCTCAGACAAAGAGGACAGGAAATGAAACGTGGACCTGTCCTGCCTGCTGCTGACAGAATCTTCTTCTTCATCTCCTCCTTCCTCTTCCTCAACAAGAATCACATGTTAAGATAGAAATAGTATCAAATGAAAACTATTCAATTTTAACAATTCATTTAATGAAATGAGGTCAATTTGTCCTCTAGTCTAAGTCTATAGCAGCGCAACAAGTCAACCCTAAGAATTTATCAAAAAAGAAAGTTTTAAAACTGGACAATGTGTCGGCCTCATGGACAGAAACTGTTTCCACAAGAGAGGAGCCTGATAACTGAAAGATCTGCCTCCCATTCTGCTTCTGGAAACTCTAGGAACCACAAGTAAACCTGCAGTCTGAGAGCGAAGTGCTCTGTTAGGAAAATATGGAACAAAAAGATCTGTAATATAAGATGGAGCTAGGTTGTTGAGGACTTTGCAGGTTACAAGTAAGATTTTGAATTCAATGCAGGATTTGACAGGGAGCCAGTGGAGAGAGGCTGAAACTGGAGAGATATGATCTCTCCCAGTAACTCTGGCAGCAGCATTTTGGATTGACTGAAGACTTTTTAAAGAAGTACTTGGACAGATAACAAACCTGTGTAATAGTCCTGTCCAGACGTGACAAATGCATGAACCAGTTTTTCTGCATCATTTTTAGATGTTTCTAATTTTAGTGATATTACCGTATGCAGGTGGAAGGAGGTTCTAGTAACATTTTTAATGTGGGGGATAAAAGAAATGTCCTGATCAAAAATAACACCAATATTTTTAATGTATATAAAGGTGGCCCAGAAGTTAAAAGTGGCAAAAAGCTTGTTAAAAGTAAATTGAAAGCTAGAAGATAAAATGTAGCAAAACTTAGCTTAAAACAACATAAATGTTACCATACCACTTTATTTATAAAGCACTTAAAACAGCAACAAGTCTAGTCAAAGTGCTGTACAGGACAGACAAACAAACAAAGCACTCTGGATAAAATACATAGATCCAAATGGAAGAAGATAAGAACTAAATGGCTAACATTGTAGAGTACAGACAGGTTGAAATCACTCAGCATCAAAACCAGGGAATAAAAGTGGATTTTTAAGCGAGATTTAAAAACAGTGAAGGAGGGAGCCTGCCTGACATGCAGTGGTAACTCCACAGTCTTGAACCTGAAACAGAGGTTCTGTCACCTCCTGGAACCTGCTGACCTCAGAGAGCGCTGTGGGACATATGGCTGCAGCAGATCAGAGCGGTAAGAGGGGGCAGAACAGTTCACAGATTTAAACGTTGGCTAAAAATAGCAAAAGGCTGGGTAAAAGCTTAAACTAGCAAAACAACAGCTAAACGCTAAAAGTAGCAAATTTAGCAAAAAGCAACAAAAGGTTATAGCTAAAAGCAACAAAAGTTACCGTAGCTACAAGTAACAGGCTAGCTAGAAGCCAAATGTTGCAGAAGGCTAATTAAATGCTAATAGTGGCCAAATTGTAGCTACAAACTACTGTAGAAGCAGCAAATAGCTACAAGTAACAAAAGGTTAGCTAGAAGCCAAATGTAGGTAAAGGTGAATTAAAAGCTTTGGATGGAACAGCTGAGTTTTATCACAGTGCTTACACGGAACTTCACCTGACTATCTAAAGGACATTCTTGCACCATATTCATCCACCCGTTCTCTACGATCACAGAACAGTAATCTCCTTCACATTCCTCAAACCAAATTAAGGACCATGGGAGACCGGGCATTCTGTGTGGCTGCCCCCCGCCTCTGGAACTCCCTCCCTGACTACCTGAGAGCTCCACAGTCACTGGTTGACTTTAAAAACGGCTTAAAGACCTTTCTTTTTAAGCGAGCCTACTCTGACTCCACATGATTTTATCTTTGATCTTAGTTGATATTATCATTGATTTTACTTGTTTTATCATTTGTTTTTATTTGATCTTTGATTTTTGTTGCACTTTGAGATTTTTGTTAATGAAAAGTGCGTTATAAATTAAATTCATTATTATTATTATTACAGTGACTGTTGTTGAGACTTATTTCTACTCTGCATTAATGTCTGATGTCAGGGAGTGAGAAACAGGCGTGTGGTTTCCATGGTGACCCTGACAAACATTTATTTTGCTCGTTTTTCTTTGCACCTCTACTGTTTCTTACCACTGCGCTCTTCAGACGAACGATTGTGATTTTTGAATTTTAAAACGGCGTCTACAGAATCCTGAGGCCACAGAGCCGAACCCTGCACCGAACTTCTGCTGCTGCTTTTTATTTAAACTTTGAGTTGATTTAAATATATATATATATTTGTTTTGTCGTTGAAAGGTGCATCCTCTCGTCCACCAAGCTGTGGCTCTGGGGCCGCACGAGGCCGTTTCAAAGACGAGGCAGAAACAATCTGCTCATGAACTTAATGAAGTGAAAGTTGAAACAAAACGACTGTTTTTTATGAAACGTTTTCTGCGCTGACCTCCTGCGTCTCCTCCCTGCAGTTCCTGCGAGTGGACCAGGACAGGGAGTGCAACATGGAGTGCAGCGGAGCTCCTCGGAAGGCCCTGTGCGCCTCCGACGGCAGGACCTTCAGGTCTCGCTGCGAGTTCCTCCGGGCCAAGTGCCGCGACCCCCAGCTGGAGGTCAACCGGGGACCGTGCAAAGGTCAGGTCATGAGTCACGCATCAGCGCTGCCTAATATATCACTGAGTGGGCGGAGGGGGGATTAGAAGTTAGTGGGTTCATATCTTTTCTGCATGACTGGATCTTTGAGTGCTGGGAGGACGAGAGGGTCGACGGCTTCACACCAACCGTGTGACGTCGGTAATTTGTTAAAATATGATTTATCTGTTTTCAATGGAAACTAGTTTTTTTTTTTATAGAATCATATAGTTGTTTGTCTGTAGGTGTTTTTATTTGTTTGTCTGTTAGCAAAATACCACTGAACTGATTTGAATGAAACTCTCATTACATCTACAACTCATCACTGTTTGTGGTCCACTCAGTTTAAGATGGCCGCCACAGCTAATGAAACTCAACCAACGCAAACAGGGCGTCAACTTGGCCACAGATGTTGAGATAATATTTGGTGTGGTAGTAGCTGAGAGTCACCCCCAACACGAAGTCTGTGTCACAGTTTGTGGAGGATATGGACCCAGAAAGGAGGAGCAACATAAAGAGCTAAAAAAACAAAACTTGAAAGAAACAAAATAACCGGCATGGCAACTTACAGGAGCCGAGGAGTGGTCACAAGGAGACACCACGGAGAACCGGACAGGGCAAGAAGCAAAACGAGGATCCACTGCTGGAGAATGAGAGCAGAGGGAATAAACGGAGGAGATGGGGAACAGATGAGGCTGACCAAACAGAAAACAGGTGTAAGTGGGCGGGGCTGGAGCTGAGGAGCAGAAACTGAGAAAAGATGGCAGAGGGAGAAAAAAAAATGGACAACAAGCAGTGCGTCCATGTCCCCCGGCGCTAAAGGACGTAAATAGATGTTTGTAGTTTTGGAAATGAGTGTTTCTCTTGACCTGAATTGAACAGAGAATGAAGTAAACCTTGTTTTTTTGGTGCAAGATATTTGAGTGGGCAGGAGTTACACTGTGGAGGAACAGGGGTCGTTTTATTTATTTATTTTTTTGTCAGAGGAGGTGCAGAGTGATGGATCCTGGTGAGTGGAAGGGGCAATTTTATCCAACACCAGGTGCAGTGGAGGAGCCAGGGGGTGGCCAGTGGTGGCCTTGGCCACCAAAGATTAAGGCCCTGTACACACGTAGCCTGGTGTTTGAAAAACGAATATCTGCGCAAAAAAATATCTCCGTACATACATGTTCGGATATTTAAAATGTTCGTCTACATGTCCCCGTTTATTTTCACCACAGAGTTTTGTAAAGAATATGCCAAACCCATAGGTGGCAGTGTAGTGCAGTCACAACCCTTCAAAGCAACAACTTCCTGTTATTATTTCTTTTTTTCCCGTTCGTTTGTGTGGACAGACCGCGAGGTTGAACTACTATTAAATACCGTGTTGGAGTACAAAGTTAATAAAACGCAGGAAAATGTCGACTGGGAATCATGTCAGAGCAGGTATGTTGACATTTTAGCGCTTTTTTTTTAGAGCATTATGTGACGTCAGCGCCGCAGCAGCTGTCGGAGAAAAACGCAAATCTCCGGTTCTGAAAGTCCACACGCAAACTCGAAAGGGAGAATTCTCAAATCTCCACTTTGGTCGGAGTTTTTTTATTATTTGTTTATAGTTACATCAACCGGAGTTCACGTGTGGATGCAAGGCCAAACCGCATGATAAACTATTAGGTTTTACTGATATCCAGCTACGTGTGTACAGGGCCTAATCTTTGTCCACCTCAGTCATTTGAGGAAACTATACTTTTATGCAATACAAACATTAGAAAGTATAGTTTCCTCAACTGATAGGCAGCGGCCATCTTGGGTTTTGACAGGGCAACCCAATTTTCAAAAGTAATCTTTCTTAATCCTAGCTGCAACCACGTACCAACAAGGAAGTCAGTACCTCATGTATTTTTCAAGTGATCGAGCTCACATTCACAAATAGACGGACAGCCCCATTTCCCTTTGTGGTCAGGGACAATAAGCACAATTACCCCAAAAAGGAACAAACTAGGGGTTCACCGATTGCAGTTTTCTGGCCGATCACCGATTTCTAAAAAGTCTGACCTACCGATTCCGGCCAATACCGATTTTGTTTTATTAGCAAGATCGTCAGGTATGATAAAGTCACAAAGCACCTTCAATTTTCCAATATTATTTTATTGAAAAACACCCTTGAACAATATCCTAGAAACAATACAAATGTGTTTTAACTGGCCATGTGGTAGTGCTCTGAAATACAATTGAAGTTCAGACAATTGTTAAAATAAAATAAAAGTCTGTTAAATCGGTTTCTCATTTAAGTATTGGCCGATTTCCGATTTCCCAAAATTAAGGAAATCAGGGTCGATAAATCGGCCGGCCGATTTATCGGTGCACCCCTAGAACAAACCCAACAAAGAACTACCAAATAACTCCTGAACCTGAGTTCTAACATCTTATTAACATGCACGAGGACAAGAAACGTGCATTTCTGTAAGAACTCCTGGTTTCTTCAGAAAGTCTTGCGTCTCTGAAGTGACTGTGTTCTGCAGACTTTAACTTACTTCCTCACACAAAAGTGACAAACAGGAGGCGAGGACTGAAGAGTGAAAGGGAGTCAGAGAGGTCAGACGGCTCACAGACTCCCTTATTGTTGCCGCTCTTGTTGCAAGGAAGAGCCCGCACAACCCCCCATGACCCCCACCCCGCTCGCCAACTCTAATGCCAGTTTATCGCTCCACACTCGGAGGATAAGGCCTTTTTCATAAGATGGAAAAGAGCTTGATGAGTCTGTGTGCAAGATGGCAAACATCCAGATGAGGCTGAAAAGGTTAAACTAAAGATCTGCAAACCCCATGAGTCAGTTGAAGTTGTACAGTTATCGTTAAAGGGAGAGTCTGATCATTTTTAAGTGAATTGAAGCCATAAATTCATCATTAGTTAGCATCTTATCAGTTCAAGTTCAATTGTCATTTCTATCACGTGGCGCATGAGGTGGAACGAAATTATGTACACAGGGTTCCAGTTACATCCAACAATAGCAGAAATATAAAGTGTGAATAAGGATCTAAGATATAAGCTAAAGAAACGCCAAACGAAACGCTAAAAGATCTAAGATATACGTTAAACACTAACAATGCAAAACAAAACGGCGTAACAGCAGCACTGGCATCGCAGAGTACAGGTAGTCCTCGGGTTACGACGGTCTTGAGTTACGACGTTTCGTGGTTACAGCGCATCGCCCATATTTTTTAAAAAAATTAAATTAAACTTTTTTATTTTTTTTATTTTGAAAAGCCGAGTTACGCAGTTTCCGGTTTTACGTCGTAAACGTAGCGGCAGAGGAATACTGCACTGTACTCTCTAAAAAAGCTAAGTCTGGTCCTCTGGCCATTCAAAAAACAAAACAAAACTGTACTGTGAACACGGTTTTACGTCGTAAATGGAACGGAATACGGCAGATGGACTGAGCTGGAAGGCGGTTTTACGTTGTAAACTTAATAGAGAATACGGCTGATGGACGGAGGAATACGGCGTCACCAGCATCCCAGTAGGCCATAACTCTTTTTTCCCTTCATTATGGCTCCCAAATGTATGTGTTTTTTGACAATTATGTAGGGTACTGTGTTAGGATAGGCTAAGTGCTTGGTAATACAGTACTGTACATGTACAGTACTGTATATGGTGCAGTATGTACGTATATTTCGACTTACGTCGAAAATCGGTTTACGACGCCACGTAGGAACGGATCTACGTCATAAGTCGAGGACTACCTGTATAGTGAAAAGAGCTACCTCCCAGGATGTGGACGCAAGCTGAAATGTGACCCCGGGTTGACCAGAACGAGATAGAAAAAGAGTCTAGGAAAGTATCCAAGGTCAACGTTTGTCTTTTTTTGATCATACCATCCATTGCTCTTTGAATTGTAATGAGCTCCTTGGAAAAGTTTTTGTTTGTTTGTTTTTAATTGTGAAAGATAATTAAGCATAAACTGGGTAAAACTAAATCTAACTTTTCATGCAGAAGTTTAGAGGTGTATATGTAGTTATTTTCCTGATCGTTGACTGAAGGGAAAAAAAAAGGAGACAGGGCCCTTGTTTGGATAACCGTTAGCCTAGCCTGGGCTTTTGGCTCTTTTTCATACTCCGTGCTCTCTAGCTGATGTCACAGCTGACAATGGCCCAACTATTGATAACTGTTTGACATGACATCATTGCAACATCCATCCCGTTTCTCCCGTTTCTTCTGTCCCTTCTCCTTTACGGGTCACAGGGAGCTGGTGTCCATCTGTGCGAGAGTGCACCCTGGACGGGTCTCCAGTCCATCACATGGACACATGCAGACCAGCGACATCCACAAATTAAAAACAGTGCTGGCGATCGGATTAGCTGCAGAAACAAACCAGAGGACGCGTCTGTCCTGAGAGCACAGGGATGGGATTGTGTTTGAGCAGCTAAAATAGCACCACATTTGTTTTCTATCACTGCGTTCTGACGATCCAAGTGTCTTGTCATTTTTTCCGTTTTTTGGTCGGAGTCCCCAGGAGACGGGCGATGGTTTTGGGTTTTTCCAGTGTAGCTAACTTTAGAACCGCTCCTGTTTGGTCCCCCTCTCCTCAGCAGTGTCTCTCTTGCATATACACTGAGAGAAAACAGCACCTATCCCCTCGCATCTCTCTAACAGACGCTCCACTGACTGCCAGCCGTGTGACCCAAGTGATGAATGTTTATTTTTCAGACTCAGTCTGAGTCACCGTTTCAACGTGGAGCATCGAGCTCCACCAGCTTTGTGTGTCACAACAAGTTCCCTTCAAACTCACCGCTGCTGAATGATTCTTAAGTGTTTGCACAGCTGGAGAGCCGGAGCACCTGCGGAACGACCCGACGGCCCCGGCTGCAACACGTGCATAGAGATTTAAAGGAGCAAATGTGCTGCCCCAAATACAAACTAGAGAAAATGCATTTCCTGAAAAAATGCAGCGTTAATGCTTTCTGAAAAACTGCTGACAATAGCTAAAAACATGCTGAAATTGTATCTGAAATTAAAGAACAAGCCTAAATTAACAGAAGAAACCAGAAAGAACATATTTGCTGAATTAATGGTGCAGTCTGCAGTTTCTGTAGAACGCAGCACTTAGAAAAATTTTCAACAGGGAAAGCATTCTGATCCCTCCCCCTCAGAGCCATATATGGCTCTGCTCCCCCTTGCTCTGCTGAAATTCAAATTCAAGCTCTGTTTTTATTGGCTGGTTAAAAACTCTATATTGGCTGGTTAACGGCGGGTCACTGTGGCTTTTTAGAAATGCTTTTAGTAACACCTGGAGAAGCAAGGGGACTATAGTTTTTTCAAAGATTACTTTGTCTAACATCAGTCTGTCAGGAGATAGTGACAGAGTGAAGAAATATGTTCAAAATGTATTTTTAGAAAACTTACAGACTGCACTACAGAAACTGCAGACTGCACCTTTAAATTTGAATAAAATGAGCACAAAAATTTGAAATTAGCTTAAAAAAAGCTGAAATTAGCAACAAAAAAATAGATGGAAAGTAGCTGAAAATGCAGAAAGAAGCTTAAACTAGCAGAAGGAAGTGGAAGGAACTGAAATGAGCTATTAAAAAAGGTGGAATTAGCTGAAAACGTTAAAATTAACATAAAAATGACTAAATAGCTGAAATAGCAGAAAAGGCTGGAAGTAGCAGGGGAAAAAAGCTGAAAGGAGCATAACAAGCTGAAATTAGCATAAAGATGTTATTTAGGCTGAAAGTAGCAGAAATTACCAAGTAAAACTCGAATTTATCTAAAAACTGCTAAAATTAGCTAAAAATGTAGCTGTAAAGGTAGAACAAGCTTAAATTAGCATAAAAAGCAGAACGAACACGTTTGCACAATTCGGTTTAAAGTGGCAAAAAAATTAGCACAAAAAGTGGAAACTCTCTGAATAAAGCTGAAATTGGCACACACACACAAAAAAAGCTGATAGCTAGCTGAAAAGACAAAGAAGTTTAAATTACCAGAAGGAAGTAGAGAGTACAGTTGTGCCCAATTATGCTAAATGAGCACAAAACAGTGGAAATTGTCTGAAAAACACAAATTTGCTAAAATCAGCTGAATAGTAGCTAAAGAAGCAGAAAGAAGCGTAAAGCTGCTGTATGTAACTTATTTTTTAAACATATTTCTTCACTCTGCCACTATCTAATAATAGATTGATGTTTGACAGGTAATATCTGAAAAAAAAATAGTCCTCTGGCGTCTCCCGGTGGTAATAAAAGCATTTATAAAAACCAGAGCGCCCCGCGGTTAACCAGCCAATAAAAACAGCCAGCCAATATTAAATATCCCTTCTTCATCCCTGCTCTGGACTTTTCTTTTGTTTTTTTGCCAAAAGTCAAGTGATTGCTTCTTCCTCCAGACTTCGACTGACAGAAATGAGGAAGTCACGAGCGAATTAAATCATGTCCAACGTGGCTGCGTGAAGCTCTGCTGATTTCAGGGTGTTTTTGTTTTGCTGGACCAGTGCTCCATGTTTTTATTTTATTTTTTAGAACGTTTTATTAACATATAATCACAGAACTTTGCAGCGGCTGAGACGGGACGTAGTGGAGGCGGAGCATTCCAGGCTGCAGCGCGAGCGAGGTGGAGCTGAGTCATATATGGCTCTGAGTGAGGAGGGACCAGAAACGTGTCTCTGTTCAAAATGTTTCTAAGTGCCAGCGTGTTCAAAAACTACATATTGCAGCTTTAAATTACCAAGTTGAGAGAGCACATTTTTTTGCTGAATTAGGATGAAAAAGTTTAAATGAGCACAACAAATGTGGAATTAGCTGGAAAAGTTCAAATTAGCATAAAACAGCTAATTAGTTGCTAAAATAGCAGAAATAGTTGAAACTTGCAGAAATAATCTGAAAGGAGCATAACAAGCTGAAATTGGCAGATAGAAGTTAGAAGAAGCACAAGATTTTTTTTTTGTTAGTAGAAAGATCCTGAAAGTAGCAGGCAGCTGAAAGTAGCTGAAAGCAGCTGAAAGCAGCTGAAAGCAGCCTCATGCCTTAAAGCAATGCATGTCCAGAAATTTACATTCAAATCACCTTCTTGTGAGAAGAGTCCGTGTTAGTCAACCGTGTAAACGACGCGCTCATTAGTGATGTAGGTCAGTGTCTGTCTGTGGTTCATGAGATATTTTGCTAACAGACAAACAAATGACAGTTTGAGCTGAACTTCGCAGATGTTTTGGAGACGGTGAGGGATCTTCCAGGATGTTTTTCCTCTCCTGGAACATTCTGGGGATGAAAACGAGCCGTCTCTCTCAGTAATGATTTTACCACGACCCGCTTCTATTCCGAGCCACAGAACCATCTGCAACTTCCAAAACTTCCAGATCCATTTCCCCTCCTGTCTCTTCTTTCCTTCTTGGCATCCCCCCNCCCCTCCACCTCTTCTTCATCGTCTGCGAGGTTGAACATCTTCCTCAGACTCTTTCTGGCTGCGAGGTTGAACATCTTCCTCAGACTCTTTCTGGCTTCATATTTGTGGTGCAAAAGAAAATAGTTGAGCTGTGGTTTGAGTGATGAGCTCCTCTGATGTTTGGTGATTCTGGTGATTTGTGGTGCTCCTCAGAGACTTCCAGATGTGTAGCAGAGAAGAAGTACACAGAGCAGCAGGCCAAGAGGCAGGTCTTCGTGCCTGTTTGTAACCCCGACGGCACATACAGCGAGGTAACAGCTAAAACTCTGGACAAATGACTTCTCTGCAACAACGCATTGTTGAAAAATGAACCGGAAACAGCCAAAATCAGCAAAACTGTTACCAAAAACCAAAATTAGCAAAATAATGCCTAACTCTGACTAACAGCTAAAAATAGCACAACAGCTAAAAGCAAAACTGCAACTAAATGTTATATGTGACAAAACAGTAGCTAACGGCTAAATGTTGCAAATCTGTGGAGAATAGCTAAATGGTGCAAAAATGGCTAATAGCTAAATGTTGCTAAAAATGTAGCTATACAGCCAATGTGTCAAAACTGTAGCTAAAAGCTGATTTAAACATGCAAATAGATTTAAATTTATTCAGTAGCTAAAAGATAAGCATGGCAAAATAATAGCTAAAATTAACTAAACTGCAGCTGCAGACTACTGTAAATGTAGCAAAACTATACCTAATAACTTACTGTTGAAAACAGTAGCTAACAGCTAAATATAGCAAAACCATAGCTAATAGCTGAATGTCACAAAACCGTAGTTAACAGCTAAAAAGTTGCAAAACTGTAGTTAAAAGCTAAATGTGACTAAACCATAGCTAATACCTTGTGTTGCTAAACAGTAGCTAAAAGCTAAATGTGACAAAACCATAGCTAATAGCTGAATGTCACAAAACTGTAGTTAACAGCTAAAAAGTTGCAAAACTGTAGTTAAACTTAAAAGCTAAATGCGACTAAACCGTAATACCTTGTGTTGCTAAACAGTAGCTAACAGCTAAATGTGGCAAAACTATATTAAAGCTAATTCAAATGTGCAAATTAGATAAAATCACGTTTCAGTAACTAACTAAAAGCTAAATATGGAAAAATACTAGCTAAACTTTAATAATACGTAAAAGCTAAATATGGCAAAACTGTATCTGAAACCAATAATTAACAAAACAGCTATACTAAATGTGTCAAAACTTTAACTAAAAGACAAATTTGCTTAACAGTAACTAAAATTTAAGTGCTGCAGACTTGTGATGTTGAGGCCGCAGCTTTGAGCCCAGATTGTTTCGTGAAGGGCATCGGGTGTAAAACTCATGGGAGTTCTCTCGCTGCAGTGACCCCCACAGAGAGAAGCAGCTGAAAGAAGAGGAAGTAGTTAAATGATAAATGAAGCAAATCCACAGCTAAAAGCTAAATGAAGTAAACCTGAACATAGGTGAAGTTTGCTGAAGTAAATTTCAGACAAGAAGGTTTTTGGAGGAATTAAAAATATATTGACGTATTTTATGGGGAAAGTTTTGTAAATAAAATAAAATAAAAATGTAATTAACAAATGCAAAAGATCAAAGCACATTATTCTTAATTGAGCCTATTTGATGTGTGAATAATTAATTGGGGGGGGGGGGTTGTTATTTTGATGTGTATTATTGATGTTGCCACAGTTTTAAAGGCTTTGGTTTCATCAGTGGGCCTTTTTTTTTGAGTAAATGAACGTTTCTTCTGATCTCATTTTTCAGACGCCTCACCTGATTTATCCTGAGCTTACGTCGTGTTTACATTAATTTAAATTTAAATTTTCAGGTTCAGTGTCACAGCTACACGGGGTACTGCTGGTGTGTGACACCTAACGGGCGACCCATCAGCGGCTCAGCAGTGGCCAATAAGAAACCTCGATGCCAAGGTGGGTGGCGTGTGGCGTTTGGGTGTCGCTATTTTGTTTAGCTCTGATAATAAATATAATTCAGAACACGGGAGCATGGCATCGCAGATTTGTGAGGGATCCGAGTTTTTGTTTTCAGTCCGGTGGAATGAAAAACTAAATTTAGCAAGATGGCAGCCGAAAGTTGCAGAAATTTAATTAAAAGATAAATGTGGCAAAACAATAGCGTAATGTGGCAAAATGGCAGCGAAAAGTAGCAAAGGGGTAGCTAAAATCTGTAGGTGGCGAAATTATAGCTAAGAGGTAAATGTAGCAAAATTGTGTATAAAAGAGGCAGAATGCTGACTACATGGTATATGTGGCAAAATGGCAACAAAATGCTTTAAGTGGTAAAACGGCAGCTAAAAGTGGCAAATAGCAGCTAAAAGTAGCAAAGGGCTAGCAAAATCCGTAAGTGGCAAAATGATAGCAAAAAGTTAAATGTAGCAAAATTGTCTATAAAAGAGGCAGAATGCTAACTATGCTAAATGTGGCAAAATGGCAACAAAATGTTTTAAATGGCAAAATGGCAGCTAAAAGCTAAAAGTGGTAAATGGCAGCTAAAAGTAGGAAAAGGGTAACTAAAAACTGTAAGTAACTGTGTACAAAAGAGGCAGAATGCTAACTATAGCCAAATGTGGCAAAACAGCAGCTAAAGGTTAAAAGTGGCAAAATGGCAGCTAAAAGTAAGTAAGTAAGTAAGTCAACTTTATTTATATAGCACTTATAACAGATACAATCACAAAGTGCTGTACAAAAATACAAAATAAAGGCTTAAAATAGAACAAAAATAACAACAGCTGATTAATAAAAACAGTAAAAACAGTAAATAAAATGTTTAACTAAAAGCTTGTCTGAATAAAAGTGTCTTAAGCTGTGTTTTAAAGGACTCAACAGAGGCGGTCACACGAAGAGACGGGGCAGGGCGTTCCACAGCCGGGGGGCTATGGCCTGAAAGGAAAGGTCACCCCGAGTTTTAATCCAGGTCTTAGGGACCTTTAGGAGGTTCAGTGCTGAAGACCGAAGGGTACAGGCTGGAGAATAAGGAGTCAACATTCAAGTGATGTACTGGGGGGCCTGTCCATTTAAATCTCTAAAAGTTAAGAGCAAAATGTTTAAATTAATTCTAAATTCAAAAGGCAGACAATGAAGAGAAGATAAAACTGGTGTGATGTGTGACCTTCTATTAGTTCCTGTTAAAAGCCTTGCAGCAGCGTTCTGGACCAACTGGAGTGGCAAAGGGGTAGCTAAAATCTGTAAGTGGCAAAATGATAGCTAAAAGCGAAATGTAGCAAAACTGTGTATAAAAGAGGGAGAATGCTAACTACATGCTAAATGTGGCAAAATGGCAACTAAGCGGCAAAACGGCAGCTAAAAGCTAAAAGTGGCAAATAGCAGCTAAAAGTAGCAAAGGGCTAGCAAAATCCGTAAGTGGCAAAATGATAGCAAAAAGTTAAATGTAGCAAAATTGTCTATAAAAGAGGCAGAATGCTAACTATGCTAAATGTGGCAAAATGGCAACAAAATGTTTTAAATGGCAAAATGGCAGCTAAAAGCTAAAAGTGGTAAATGGCAGCTAAAAGTAGGAAAAGGGTAACTAAAAACTGTAAGTAACTGTGTACAAAAGAGGCAGAATGCTAACTATAGCCAAATGTGGCAAAACAGCAGCTAAAGGTTAAAAGTGGCAAAATGGCAGCTAAAAGTAAGTAAGTAAGTAAGTCAACTTTATTTATATAGCACTTATAACAGATACAATCACAAAGTGCTGTACAAAAATACAAAATAAAGGCTTAAAATAGAACAAAAATAACAACAGCTGATTAATAAAAACAGTAAAAACAGTAAATAAAATGTTTAACTAAAAGCTTGTCTGAATAAAAGTGTCTTAAGCTGTGTTTTAAAGGACTCAACAGAGGCGGTCACACGAAGAGACGGGGCAGGGCGTTCCACAGCCGGGGGGCTATGGCCTGAAAGGAAAGGTCACCCCGAGTTTTAATCCAGGTCTTAGGGACCTTTAGGAGGTTCAGTGCTGAAGACCGAAGGGTACAGGCTGGAGAATAAGGAGTCAACATTCAAGTGATGTACTGGGGGGCCTGTCCATTTAAATCTCTAAAAGTTAAGAGCAAAATGTTTAAATTAATTCTAAATTCAAAAGGCAGACAATGAAGAGAAGATAAAACTGGTGTGATGTGTGACCTTCTATTAGTTCCTGTTAAAAGCCTTGCAGCAGCGTTCTGGACCAACTGGAGTGGCAAAGGGGTAGCTAAAATCTGTAAGTGGCAAAATGATAGCTAAAAGCGAAATGTAGCAAAACTGTGTATAAAAGAGGGAGAATGCTAACTACATGCTAAATGTGGCAAAATGGCAACTAAGCGGCAAAACGGCAGCTAAAAGCTAAAAGTGGTTGCTTGTAGCAAAGACTAGCATAAAAGCCAGAAAACATTTAGTTTTTTTTTTTTTTACTTTGACGAATCTCAATGTAATTCTATGATGCATTTTATTTTAAATAGAGTTAAATATTTTGAAACGTATAATAGTTAGAAAAACAAAAGTCATGGCACTCATCTCCTGAATGAGCAGAACGTTTCAAGACATGAATGACTAAAATAAAGTATGTGGAAGTAGCTTGATGTAAAATTCCAAATCTGAAAAACAACTGTATGAATGCAGACTATGTAAAGTGCAATTAGTGAAGCACATAAACATAAAACGTTTACTGTAGTTTAGTCATCAGCTAAATTATTTTAGTTTTTGTCCCGCTCAGATCACGCATTAGCTCATCAATCTGGACAGAATTAAATTTTTCTTCTCCAGAAGTGATGTCATTCAAAAAGCTATGTACAACATATTTATTGTTATTAACCTTGACACAGAACCACAAATCAAACAGTCTGAACTATCCCTTTCAGTCTGGCAGATGTAAATAAAGTCCTTTTATTTAATGTTTGTCGGTCGTCAACATAAAAACTTGACTGATTTTATCAAGATTGTCTTTCTTTTTTCCAGGATCGAGACACGACAAACTAACCACCAAAGCGCCGCGCAAAGAAGGTGAGAGTTAATCTGAAAAACAACGAACTCTCGGGAACACGTCGACTCTTTGTGAATGCATGTTTAGTCTTACTGCCGTAATGTCAGCTCTTTGGCTGAAACGCTCTTGGTTGTTGACTTAGCGTGTACAAATATGGGCTTGTGCAACTCGGTTCAGTTCTGACCACGGCACACCATGATGAATACCCCTTCAGCTCATTGAAAGGAGCCAGCTAACCACACAAAGCAAACTGGAGGGGTACGTTGTGATCAGGTCACTGAAATGTAAAGAAGCCGTTTTCATTGTACTGGAAGTGATCCAGTTGGAGGTACTGACACGGTGCTGTCAAAATAAATCATGTTGCAGGAGTTATGTTTGTTGTCTCTCATGTTTTTAAGTATATTGGGGGGGCATATTGGGTTACAAGATACCTAGAAACTAGGTACCTATAAATATAGCTAGTACTTACAAGGTATGTATGAGGTACCTGACTGATAATGAGTACATAACAAGTACATATCAGGTATGTACACTGTAAGTACCAGGAATATACCTGAAACTTGAATTGAAAGTACCAGGTTCATACCCTACAAATGCAAGGTATGTATCTGGTATTTACATGGTACTTACTTACCAGGTATGTACTGTACCAGTTTTACGTGGTACTTACCATATGTGAATTAGACAAGTACCATGTACATACACTATACGTACTGCTTTACTTGCCTGACAAATAGGAGCTAATTACCAGGTGTGTTCCAGGTTGTTTTGTGTTTCAAAATGTCTTGTTTTCAGTACCTAACCTTAAAGATGGAATTCAACAAAGGTTTGTGCACAAATTTTAAGACAAATTGATCTTGTCTAACATCATTTCCTTTTTCAGTTTTTTTCTTTTACAGCAAAAGAGTCAAAAAGAGTCAAGACAATGGCCACATATCAACCTTCCTTCATCAAATTCTAACCCTCTTCCAGTTACATATTTCAGTACCAATACCCAATACAGCCCAGTAATTATTATGTACGTACCTGGTACTGACAAGGTATGTGCCTGGTAACTTACACTGGTACTTACATTGAAATAAATGACTTGTCTTCTTGTAAATAGAGGATATGTACCTGGTTCTTACCAGGGAAATACTGGTTCTTTATGTGGCATGTACTTGGTACTTAACCAGTGTGCACCTGGTACCTATAAAGGTACTTACAGGGAATAAAGCTGCATTATAAAGTGACTTGTTAGGCTGTGCTTACTAATTTTGTATCTAGAACTCAAGTGTAAGTACCTGTTACCTACAGTATATGTACCAGGTACTTACAGCAGACACTTCTGGTACCTACAGGGTATCTACAAGGTACTTCCCAGGACCAGGGCTGTAATATGAAATTACTTGATGAGCATGCATCAGGGTACTTGTTACACTGTTTTTATTGTGTATGTACCTAGCGCCTATAGTGTACCAACTCTAAGTATGAGGTACCCAGTAAGTACTGGGTACCTTCCGCTCTCGGCAAAGCAAGTCGCATATCTTTTTGCTCCTACCCTCCTTAAGTTTTCCTCATCCCTGCTTGCTTTTTGTCTCGTCTGTGATTCTTCAGCGCTCACTCGAACCAATTTGCGATGGATTTAATAAATTGGGCTGTTTCCTCTATAGATAAGATTTTTTCCACGAAGCGGACCGGGCCAGGAGAAGCGGTCTGCCCCTCTGACACGCACGCTGTCGGATACATGATGGACTCGTGGGGACAGTGGCAACCTATGTGTTTGACCGTCTTGTCTGTCGAAGACGTGGAAGATTTGTGGATTATTGGGATATTGGTGGCAGCTGCTCTGTTTTTTGGCGTCAGCGGAGCTGTCTGCTACTGGAAGCTCAGGAAGACTTCGGCGGCTATCAGCGCGCTGGCCAAACTTCCTGATCAGCAAGATTCTCTGATCCGGGCTGTGAGCTCCTCATCCCAGCTGTTGTACGAACTGAACCGCACGATGGGAGCGGCGGTAGACCACCGCGGACCTGCGGTGCGCTTTGGAACTCGTTTACAGCCGCCCGGCCTCAATCAGGGCACAGATGGGGGTTCGTAGCTCGGAACCTCATATGATTCGGCGATTTTGGACCTGAACAGCACCTGGACTTGGAAGGCTGCAGTCAAAAAGAACACTGTGGCCTGGATTGAAGATAAACAAAAGACTATCTAATCTGGTTTCTGCACACGACCTTGAAAAGAAGGCTGTCTGGAAACTATTCTCCTGGAGTGAAGCTGAGAGACCTTGCTGACCCCCCCCCCCCCAGAGATCTCTGTGGGTGTGCTCGGAGGCGCCAAGCTGAACAACTGCTGAACTGTGCTATCTGAATGTTGCTCACAGACTCTTTGATCTCCTTGCATGTCGTCAAACTGCAACAATGTCTTGTCTGGATGTGCTTAATGCTGATAGAGTTTTTGGGACTTTATCATAGAGTGTCTTAAGGCAATCTTTGATAGATTCTTTTTTTGAATATCACAAATGATACCTATTGTGTTTTCCTTTTTTCCATATCTGATTTGACCTTCATCCCGAGACGGATGAGAGAGGCCGCGCTGAAGAACATGTCATGTGTTTGAATATGCAGCAGCTTTACATTCTCTCCCTCTTCTGGACGACTGTGTATACATTATCACGTTGTATTGGTGAGAACTGGTGCAATGTTAATAAAAGCTCTTGTATCCTTGTATCCTTAAGTACCAAAGAATCCACCAGCAGTCACATGCCAAAGTGTCCCTGGGCAAGACACTGAACCCCCCCATTGCCTCTGATGTGAGTCCATTGTGATATCGCACTGATTAGTCTCTTTAGAATGATTTGTTCAATTAGCTTTGTAGAGATCTAGTAGAGTGCTGTATGAAAGGGTAAATGAGGGCACTGATTGTGTTGTAAAGCGCTTTGAGAGTCTTGATAAGATAGAAAGGTGCTATATAAGTACAGTCCATTTAAGTACCTGGTACTTACAGAAGATATACCTGGTACCTTACTTCCCAGGACCAGGACTGTAATATGAAATGACTTGTCACACTGTTTTTATCCAGTATGTACATGACATTTATAGTGTACCAACCCTGCACCAGGTACATACCTAGGGCTGGACAATAATTTGATATCAATATTCAATAATGATGATATGAGTTTTAAACACATTTTCGATATTTCGATATGATTACAGCGTTTCACTGACGCATTTCTTTTTCTGTTCGGGTTGAAGCGGCCACTTCAGTTTCAACCCGAACAGAAAAAGCCACAACACAACAACGTAAGTGCATGGTGACGTAGATGTTACGCAGAGCTCGAGTCCAGAAGGCATTAGCGGTAGCAGAATAGGCTAGGCTAATCTCCAACGCGCGTTAAGTTTTTGCTTCAAAATGAGTGCCCATGACCGTCAGAATGTGACTGAACAAGCTTTCACAAGTGAAAGGAAAGCAGATTACATAATTGATAAGAGAGGAAAGACTAATTTGGCGGTGTGGACGTGGTTCAGCTCTCTTAGATACGATAAACTGCGTGTTTCGGTCATTGTGCTGTAAAATGTGCCGGAGGGTCGTTCCAACTTGCGGTGGGAACATATCTAACTTGTTCCACTTTATAGAATATGATGAGTCCGGAGATGAAGCACAATAAAAGTTTGAGCCAACCTGTCCCTGAAACAACACCCCCAGTTGTATCAAAAGAGAAACAACATAAATCACATAACCCATGCCGCAAACGTCTGCGTTATGTTGTTGTTTGAAGTTAAAAATATTAATATTGACAAAGTAGAGAGTTTTATGTTTATTTGACAGTGATTTCAATTTTTTTGTAGGCTAAATACAAATAAAATGTAAACATAAATTTATCTGCGTAGTTTGTACAGTTTTTCTGAGGCTTTTATATTGTTTATATCAATATCAAATTATATCGTTATTGACCAAAATTAAGAAATATATATATCGATAAAAGTTTTGGCCACATCGTCCAGCCCTATACATACCCAGTAAGTACCAGGTACATACTCAGTGAGTGAAGTAGTAAGTGCTTTGTGTTGTCATCGTGTGTTCCCATACAATGATAAAATTAGTTATCTGCATTTAGCCCATCATACGTGAGATACAACCAGGTGGAGCAGTGGGCAGCTATGTAAGTGCCCTGGGAGCAATTAGGGATTATGTGTCTTGCTCAAGGACACCACAACATGTGGGCATGGCGGGGTGTCAAACTGCGACTTTCTGGTCCCAGGTCGGCTGCCCTACCTCTACACCATCTTGGCCCCCAACCTTGCACCAGGTACATATCCAGTAAGTACCAGGTACATATCCAGTAAGTGCCAGGTACATATCCAGTAAGTACCTGGTACAAACCGTGTAAGAACCATAGTAAGTACCAGGCTGTATTACTGTCCATATTGTTACCAACATTTTCCTCTGACTCCACTTTAGATATTGTATACTTTTGCCCAATTTGTTTAGCTGATGTGATTCTAATGTTCACATAGACCGTAATTTAGATTTATTCTGATTGATTCCGTATGTGTTTGGGTTTTTATGAGAGAAAGTGCACATACATTCCCTTTCTGTTTGCCACATAGGTTATTCCTGTCAGTGTGACTTTTGCGTCTTTCCCCCACTGTAAACAACCATGGGTATGGTGCCTGTCATAGCCAAGTTGCTTCACATACATCAATGGGAAACACAAGAAACTGAGGAAGGAGGAGGCAAAATGTTGGGAGATGGGGAGGACGGGAGGTGACGGGGGTGGATTGTGGTTCAATCTGAGCTGCTTGGATAAACAGGGCGGTGAAAAGCAGAATAAACTGTAGGTTTGTGGCGTGCCGGCTCTGAAAACAGCTGGGATTGCATCAATATTTGGGTTCAAAAGAAGCCAACTGGTCCAGTTTTACGACAACGTTTTATTCACTTTTATTGTCAGAATATAGGCAGTTAGTGCATTTATGTTGGTTGACTTAACAATTATTTTTTCACAGGCTGGACTCATGCTGCTAATGACTGACAAACGGCAGTAAAACTGATGCCTTCTAACCACAAATTGCACAGGGGTTTTCTGGCAGATGTTAAAAGAGGTGTTAGAGTCAAGTAAAAGGCCACAAAGTAAAGATCATCATTAGTGGTTTATCATGAACCCAAATCACAAGTACATTTTTAAATGGCATTTCCATCCTCCAAGAAAGCAGAATAAAAGCATGTTTGACTGAAAGTCATACTGATGACAAGCTTAACCCACCCAATACGTGTGAGAAGACTGAGAACCTTGCATTTAATGTAAGCTTGAGTTTTCAGTAAGAGTTTATTGCTAACTACCGGTAATGTCTCCCAGTTAATAGATGTCTTGTCTCAAACACATCAAGTCATAAAGCTGAAGTTTGAAGCCAAGACTTCATGGTTCTGGATCTCTTCGAGATCACTTGGTGAACGGTATTTGTAATGGAGTTTCCTCAATGTTTTCTGGGGTTCCTAATTTTCAGCTTTATGACTTTAATCCACCCACTATGTGTGAGAAGATGAATGGCTGGCCTGGGAACTACATAGTGTATGTCCAAGGTACTTGTCTTGTACACACATGGTAAGTACCAGGTAGAACTGGTACATACCTGGTAAGAAAGTACCCTGTAAATACCAGATACATACCTTGCATTTATATGGTATGAACCTAGTACATTCCATTCAAGTTTCAGGTAAATTCCTGGTACTTCCAGTGTACAAACTTTGTATATACTTGTTATGTACACAGTTAAGTATTAAGTATTTATCAGATACCAGGTACATACTTCGTAAGTACTAGCGACGTTGGTAGGTACCTAGGTACAAACCGGATTCCAAAAAAGTTGGGACACTAAACAAATTGTGAATAAAAATGGGGCGGAGATGGTGTAGAGGCAGGGCAGCCGGCTCAGGACCAGAAGGTCTCGGGTTCGATCCCCGGTCACGGCATACCTCGTTGTGTCCCTGGGCAAGACACTTAACCCCGAGTTGCTCCCGGTAGGACAGGCAGCGCCTTGGAAGGCAGTCTACCGCTACCGGTGTATGAATGTGTGTATGAATGGGTGGATGGTTGGTACTGTGAAGCGCTTTGGGGCCCCTCAAAGGGGGCTGGAAAGCGCTGTATAAGTAAGCTCCATTTACCATTTATTTACCATTTAAAAACTGAATGCAATGATGTGGAGGTGCCAACATCTAATATTTTATTCAGAATAGAACACAAAGCACAGATCAAAAGTTTAAACTGAAAGAATGTATCATTTTAAGGGAATAATATGTTGTTTCAAAATTTCAATAAATCCCAAAAAAGTTGGGACAAGTCCATTTTTACCACTGTGTGGCATCCCCCTTCTTCTTACAACACTCAACAGACGTCTGGGGACAGAGGAGACCAGTTTCTCAAGTTTAGAAATAGGAATGCTCTCCCATTCATGTCTAATACAGGCCTCTAACTGTTCAATCGTCTTGGGCCTTCTTTGTCGCACCTTCCTCTTTATGATGCACCAAATGTTCTCTATAGGTGAAAGATCTGGACTGCAGGCTGGACATTTCAGTACCTGGATCCTTCTCCTACGTAGCCATGATGTTGTGATTGCTGCAGAATGTGGTCTGGCATTATCTTGTTGAAAAATGCAGGGTCTTCCCTGAAAGAGATGACGTCTAGATGGAGCATATGTTGTTCTAGAACCTGAACATAGTTCTCTGCATTAATGGTGCCTTTCCAGACATGCAAGCTGCCCATGCCACAAGCGCTCATGCAACCCCATACCATCAGTGATGCAGGCTTCTGAACGGAGCGTTGATAACAACTTGGGCTATCCTTGTCCTCTCTGGTCCGGATGACATGGCGTCCCAGTGTTCCATAAAGAACTTCAAATCGTGACTCATCTGACCACAGAACAGTCTTCCATTTTGCCACACTCCATTTTAAATGACCCCTGGCCCAGTGCAAACGTCTGAGCTTGTGGAGCTTGCTTAGAAATGGCTTCCTCTTTGCACTGTAGAGTTTCAGCTGGCAACGGCGGATGGCACGGTGGATTGTGTTCACTGACAATGCTTTCTGGAAGTATTCCTGAGCCCATTCTGTTATTTCCTTGACAGTGGCATTCCTGTTTGAGGTGCAGTGACGTTTAAGGGCCCGGAGATCACGAGCATCCAGTAGAGTTTTACGGCCTTGACCCTTACGCACAGCGATTGTTCCAGATTCTCTGAATCTTTTGATGATGTTATGCACGGTTGATGATGATAACTTAAAAGTCTTTGCTATTTTACTCTGGGTAACACCATTCTGGTATTGCTGCACTATCTTTCTGTGCAACAATGGTGGAATTGGTGATCCTCTTACCATCTTGGCTTCTGAGAGACACTGACACTCTGAAAAGCTCTTTTTATACCCATTCATGTTGTCAATTGACCTAATTAGTGTTAATTGGTCTTCCAGCTGTTCCTTATACTGTATGTATGTACTCTATTTCCTTTTTCCAGCCACTTATTGCTATACTTGTCCCAACTTTTTGGGGATTTGTTGACACTGAAATTTTGAATCAACATATTTTTCCTTTAAATGTCACCTATGTTCTATTATGAATAAAATATAGATATTTGCCATCTCCACATCATTGCATTCAGTTTTTATTCACAATTTGTTTAGTGTCCCAACTTTGTTGGAATCTGGTTTGTACTAGGTACTTAAAGGTGGTGTGACATGATATTGGAACTATGCATAAAGTTGTTCCTAATCTTCTTGCCTTTCGCAGCTTTGTTTTGCTTGAGCATGGAACAAGTTAATAAAAATTTGGCGTGGCAACTATTCTCTCAAAATAGTCAATTTTGGCAGCCATCTTGAAGCTCAGTCCATGAGAGAAAATGTTTTTGGCTAAAAACACTCCAACAATATTTTTTTTTTGAAAACTGGTGCTAATCTACCAGTTTTCATTTTAAAAGTGTACCACGGTAGAACAAATCCTAGATGTGGGGATGGCTTAGAACAGGGGTGCCAAACTCAGTTGCAAATAGGGGCCAAAAGTAAAAAACTTAGTCCAATTTCAATCAATGCATCATCTCGTTAGAAACAAGACATATTTTCTTGGTTTCAAGAGTTTCATTGGTCTCATTGGATGTTCTCTGTTGTTCTTTCCACAATTTTTTTTAAAATACTGACAATTTCACATTTTTTTTCAGGTGGCTTCAAAAAAGTTCAACTGTCATGAGAAGTCTATGCTAAATAAAGTGTACTTGGTTTTAAAGCCAAATGAAAGACAACAAAAATATATTGTGTTTAAAACATCTTGGGGGCCAGATAAAATGTTTACAAGGGCTGCACTTGGCCCTCAGGCCTTGAGTTTTACACATACATAGACTGAGAAGGTGCATATGATGTGAATAGTTGTGGGCAACAAAATAATGTGCCATGCAGATGTACGGTTTTGGAAATTGTGCACATAAAAATATGCTTATATTAAAAAGGGGGGGGGAAAGCATCTGAAACTGCAGCCACACAGCTCATGACTTAATTCAGTAAGACTTCAATTGCAAGTTATTTTCTCACAAACTAGTCTCAGACAGTCCAAACCCAGTGAGATATCCCCATAAAGGTTCTTCACACCCACTGGAATAGGTTTTCAGTCCGAGTTGTTGTTTCCTCATCTTCCAGTTCTTCTCGCAGCTCAAACACAGATGGTAAATTGTTTGTCTTGCATTTGACTATTTCTTTTTTCCACACAGTTTAAACAGTGTTTATCCTATAATCAAATGATGAAATAAAACCAACTATAACTGTTTCTATTCTTCTTTAACTCACCTCAATTTGCCCTTTGTAGCAGACCCTCCTATGACCACAAGATTTTTGAAACCACTACGCCATACTCCCGTTTTCCTCTGCAAGTGTCCTCTTTCAAACTTTCTGTATCAATTTACATTTCATTGCTTCTCTCTCCCATCTTTCTTGACTGGGCAACGTGCAAAATCTCACACAGTTAAAGTTCTCTGATCTAATCTAACTCTTGTAATTGTAGTCTCCTTGCAAATATTCTCCATTCTAAATGCAGATGAGACTGTCACCGCCATGGTTCCACAGCCTGTCACAGAAGAAGAAGGTGAGCTCTTATGAAATAGTCTGTAAAAAATAAATAAAAAATCTGCTTGTGTTTATCAAGATGCCACTGACTGTGTCAGAGGTTTTATAGAAAAACCCAAATTTAGTCTTAGGAACATTCAGTTCGGAGTTCAGAAATCATTAACAGACCTGCAAAAGGAATTTTGGAAGAGGATCAGAAGGTCATGGCCTCCTCCTGAAAGCCAAAGCATGCAGACGTGATGGCAGGAAGACTGGTCCATGGAACCTGAGGGTTTGCAGAATACAGACAACTGAAACTACAACTCATTGTGCAGTGTCTGCAACCGGACAGCAAGTTGAGATGGGAGGCCTGTGAAACTAGGCAGGGTGATTAGGTGGAGCAGATCAGGAAATACTCTACACCATGACCACATTTGAAATCTGAGAGGTATGGGGAGAGAGAAGACCCTGGCTAGTTGGATAACGAGATGCCACAACTGTCGGAACAATCTGGCACATGACCGAAATCATCAAAAAATGGCAATGGAACAGAAAAGACAGAGGAAGGCCAAAGAGGATATGGATGCAGCTAGAGAGGACATGGAGGTAGTTGGAGTGAGGACAGAGGACACAGAGGACAGAGATGGAGAAGGATGACTCACTGTGGTGACCCCTGAAGAGGGAAAAGCCAAAAGAAGATTCTGCTCATTTCACTCTGCCTGCCCTCTTCAAAATAAAGGAACTAAACAAGGAGCCCCTGTCAAAGATTAGAGCAAAAGGCAAGATATACACGCAGAACAAATTTGAAACCAAAATATTAAAAGTTCCCCTGACTGTGGGAAGTTTGAGCAATTATATGAAGTTTGCAGCTTAAGGAAAGCATTCAACAATGGTGGTTGTGACTGTGTTACCATTTGCGGGAGGCCGACCCACGGCAAAGTTTAAACCAGAGGTTTTTGTGACCATAGACTTGGAGTTAGCCATATCCTGAGTGCAGGCAGGAACAGGAAGCAACAAAGCACTTATTGATGATTGCCATGGATGGCAACCAGACTGTTGTCAAAGGAAACCCAAAGAGTGGTTAGAACTTGGGTAACGGGTTAGGCAGAAGGGGAGGGGTGTTCATTGAAGAACCATAGGAAAAAGTGACGGACAAATTAAACAGATGCTGTACGAAAAGTCCTTATGGCTTCAAATTTGGGCAAAGGAGGTTACTGGAGTCGCTTCGTCCATCTTTTTTTATGTCATTGGTGAGAAAAGGCTAGAATTGCATCTGTAGACTGAATCTGGGGCAGGAGGGTGGTCCTGGTGTGGAGAGGGACACGGACTCAAAAACACTATCAAGATGTCCTAAAAAGAAAAAGGATTTTTCATCCAATAGTATCCAGCTTATAAAGAAAGAAGTGGAAGATTTTATACAATAATATTAAAAAGTGAACAATGTTTTCAAAAATAAACTAATTGCCTTTTATGTTAAATTCATACTGGGGCTTGAAGTGACAAAACTGTTCTGAAGTACAGAAGCTTCAGAAGTACCTGTTTTGGCTCAGATGACGTGCACATGGGTTCTGGACTCTTGGAGATAAATCTTTCTTTGTGTTTTTCAGAAATCACGTCCCAGTCCCCGTCTCTGTGGATGGAACGGGAACGCAGCCGGCAGAACAGAACCAGAGCATCTCGTGAGTTTAAAACCAGGTCGGGCGTGTTTTTGCAAACCTTTAGCTGATGGTCCACTTTGTGCTCGGATTACTTACGCAAACAATCAGTTGTACTTTTAGTCTGTTCCTGTCTTTTAAGGACAATGAAAGCAATAAGTCTTGGTTTTTAAAGTGCACGAGGCTTTGAGGATCTGCTTCACTGTGGTTTCAGCATCGCAACAAGTCTGTAATTATTATCACATGGCACAAACACAGGATCTCCCATTCTTCTCTTCTTTACACACGTGCATGTTTGTCTTTGTATCCCTTCTTTGCTCGTAGGCGGAGAAAAAAGTTGCATTTCATATTTTAGGCAGGCTCAAAGATGAAAACCTTCTGTGCTTGTGTGGGTTTGAGCGTGAATTCCATTATCATAATTTACAACCAAAAAAAGCCTGAAAAATGCAGCATTGATGGTTTTGATTACCATATATTATTTGAGGCATTGGGGTGAGAAAAAAAAAACCTTCCAGCTCCTACAGAGAGTCCATGCAGAACAACTGGAGCAAAGAGACTTTGTATAGAAAGCAAGGAAGCGGTTGATTTAGTGTCTTCTGAGCCGGTAAAGACCTTTGGTGGAAACAAACAGCGACAGAATATCCACAATCCACAGCAGCATCTCAGCCTCGAGGCTGGAGAGCAAGACAGTTTAGAAATAAATGCTCCTTCTTCCAGTCCAGACTTTAATGATTTTTTCTTTGTCAGAGAGTTGCATGGCAGAGAAGAAGAAAGGGAAGAATTGTTTGATTAGTTCCTGCTGAAGATGAACTGAATCCCATCTCTATCCCTTCAAGTATCTATCCCACAGTCCAAGTAGGGAATTTTAAACATGTCAACAAACAGAATCTTACTGTATTTAACAAAAGTGGGGGTTCTTGAAGGTAAGCTTAAGGGACCACTATACGTACTGTCTTTGTCTTGTCTGTTTTTCCCACAGGGCAGAGGAGTGTCCAACTATTTGACTAACTTAAGGCACTGGGAGTTGGACTTACTTATTAGCAAGTTGATGTCCGTAAACAGTGCCACGAGTGGTTGAAGTAGCATTCAACACACACCTCCATCCTCCAATGTGTTTACCTCATTTTTTTAAAGGAACTGCAGCAAGTGCAGCATAAGAAATTTGTGAGAGATCATCTGCTTTCATTTTTCTTTTAAAATGTGTTGGTCAAGTCGGAATAGAAATAATTCTAATTGAGGCTCTGACAGCTCCCTGGTGAGGTGTTCCGGGCACGCCCCACCGGGAGGAGACCCAGAGGAAGACCCAGGACAAGTTGGAGGGACTATGTTTCTCGGCTGGCCTGGGAACGCCTTGGGATTCCCCCAGAGGAGCTGCTCCAAGTGGCTGGGGAGAGGGAAGTCTGGGCCTCCCTACTTAGGCTGCTACCCCCGCGACCCGACCCCAGATAAGCGGAAGAAAATGGATGGATGGATGGACGGATGGATGGATGAGGCTCTGACGATTTGGGAACAGAGTTTTCTGAGCCTACAAGCAGGATGTTTTTGAAACAGAGTTTCAGAGTGAGTTCAACAATCTTGAAACACCACTGTTGTTCGGACAGCCAATGTGATACTACAATCTCAATTTTGCCCCTTGGGATTGATAAAATAGATTGATTATCTATCTATCAATCTACAGTATCTATCCATCCATCCATCTATCATCTATCTATCTATCTATCTATCTATCTATCTATCTATCTATCTATCTATCTATCTATCTATCTATCTATCTATCTATCTATCTATCTATCTATCTATCTATCTATCTATCTATCTATCTATCTATCTATCTATCTATCTATCTATCTATCTATCTATCTATCTATCTATCTATCTATCTATCTATCTATCTATCTATCTATCTATCTATCTATCTATCTATCTATCTATCTATCTATCTATCTATCTATCTATCTATCTATCTATCTATCTATCTATCTATCTATCTATATTTATTTATAATAATAATAATAATAATAATAATAATAATAATAATAATAATAATAATAATAATAATAATAATAATAATAATACATTTTAAAAGCGCCTTTCAGGACACCCAAGGACCCTTTACAAAAGCAAACAACAAGCACAATGCAAAGATCAACAGGAATAAATTTAAATATAAAATACATAAAACAAAGTTAAGAAGGATAAGCTAGTCTAAAGAGATGGGTTTTCAGAGCAGTTTTGAACAGAGAAAGGGAGGTGGTGTTTCGTAGGTCTGGCGGTAGAGAGTTCCAGAGGTGAGGGGCAGAGCAGGTGAAGGCCCTGCTCCCCATGGTGGAGAGGGGGGCAGAGGGTACATGGAGATGTAGCGAAGAGGAGGATCTGAGAGAGCGAGAGAGGATAGAAATTTGTAGGAGGTCAGATAAGGAGGGGCGAGGGTGTGGATAGCTTTGAAAGTGAGAAGAATAAATTATGGTATCTATCTATGGTAGTCTGTCTGTTTGTCCGTCTATATCTCAAACATGACGCATGCTTTTGTGCAGCAAATGGGAGTGTCTTAACTATAGCAAAACCTTTGTATCCTGTATTACTTCAATGAAAAGTTTGTTGAGCATTAAACAGTTCTTAAATAGAGCATAGCAAAAACTCTAATTATCTAAGACCTAAAAGATTGATCTGTCAAAACAAGACAAACAAACACTGCAGAAAAAGGGACTACATTTTACATTGAGCATACATTTTGAAAATGTGAGAAATAAGAATGGCTGTTAAAGAGTGCCAGTTGTGCATAAGTAATTCACTATTATTCATTCATTCATTCAACCTTTATTTATACAGGCTAGCCTCGTTGAGTCACGGGGACTCATTAGCACTGAGAAGACAACTCCTCTTCAGTTGCCTCATGCTGGAAATTGAAAAGTGGCTAATAAGTCCAAGTGTTTATATAATTATCAACTCCCAGTCAACACTGTCCTGCACTTTTGTGGTCTTGTGGTTTAATGTGACACAAAGCAGAAGTTATTTTTCATTGTCAATCTTCTAAAAGGATTCAGGTCTTGTTTTTGTACTCACCATCCTTGTCTTGGCCTTCTGGTTGTGCTTACAGTTCCAACCATGGACTACTATTTAAAACAGTCTTGTATATGCATAGATGTGGTTCCTACACAATTTGTTAGCTTCATGCTTCATATCTTGTTTCCTGTTTTTGGTGTGTTTTTGGCAGGTTTACAACACCACATACAGGCCTGGCATGGGTACTATTGCATGGTACACTGTTTTAGACAGATTGTTGAAAAAACTGTAGAAATGGTGTTTTGTTCTGGGGAATGGTTTTTTTTTAGGAATAAAAGTTTATTTTAGTAGGAAAAAAAAACATGATCATATGGGAAACCCCAATGTTTTAGATGTCCTTCTTATATGTAGTTTTAGAAACTATTTACCAAATCATCCAAATTGGACCATTTAAATAAATACACACTTGATTATCAGTATCTTTTCTTTGACTTCCTTCATTTCAGCCCCATCGTGTGACCAAGAGCATCAGTCTGCCCTGGAGGAGAAACGGCTGCGTAACAATGATGCTGTTTTTGAACCGGACTGCGCCCACGGCGGACTCTACAAGCCGGTCCAATGCCACCCCTCCACTGGCTACTGCTGGTGTGTGTTGGTGGACACTGGGAGGCCCATACCAGGAACCTCAACCAGGTGGGCCACAAATAACACCAACTAAAATAAAAGCATATTTTGAAGATATCCTGATTCATGCTCAATAATCCAGGTAGAAAAATCGAACAAAGTCAATTCAGGTCCTCTGGACTGTTTCTTTTTGTTGAAATGTTTCATCTTTCATCAAAATGGCTTCATCAGTGTGAGGAGCTGCAACAAACTCAATTTTATAAATAGTACCTTCTCATAGTGGGTCAACCAGTTTGATGGTGCTCAGGTAGTTTCTGTGGTCATCAGTCT
>JBBPBX010004022.1:0-17507 GCA_038048925.1 Garcialebias charrua
CATATATACATATATATATATACATATACTGTTTCTGCCTGAGAGAAAACAGCAGACAGTGAAAAAGGAAGAAGATATGTGGAGCAGAGGATCTCCCATCCTCTCTGTACCTAATCAGAAGTCCACCCACGTGAGCGCACAGTGTTCCACTTCCACTGCTTGCATATTAAACACACGAAGACATGAGCAGAACAAGGCTCCAGAGGCAAAACATCATGAACACTGACGGATGGTTCTGCTAGCTTAGATTTTTAATTTTAGTTCCAAATCAAGTTTGACATGTTTCAGATGGAACCGAGGGAACTGGTTCTCTCCATCTCAGAGAACGGATTTGTTGACTCCCTGGAGAAAAAAGATCATGTGGCAGGTTCCTGCAATAAGAACGCACAAAAAAAAAAAAAAAAGACCGCATTTTAGCTGCACAGCAAATAAAAGCAATGTCAGAGGTTGAGTTTGGCAGCAGCTGTTGAAAAATACATTGTCCATTTTAGCTGCAGCTCTTATTTCACTGACAGGTTGAAGAGACAGTAAAGCCAAAGTTCAGCCACAGAGACCAAATTGACAAGAAACGTCCCAAATATCAGACTAAACGTTCTTCTCCTCCTCCTTATCTAACTCATCATCTCAATAACAGGCCTGTACTGAACAAAAATACAAACGCAACAATTTGATTTTTCCTCATTTTCATGAGATGAACTCAAAGATTTAGGACTTTTCCTGTGTACACAAAAAGTATTTTTCTATCAAATATAATCCACAAATTTGTGTAAATCTGTACTAGTGACCATCCACCTCACAGGTGAGGCATCAAGATGTGGATTAGACTGTGCCTTAGGCTGACCGCAATAAAAGGCCTCTCTAAAAGGTGCAGTTTTCTCACGCAGCACAACGCTACAGATGTTGTAGGTTTTAAGGAAGCGTGCAGATGGCGTGCTGACTGCAGGAATGTCCACCAGAGCTGTTGTCCATGAACCGAATGTTCATTTCTCTATCGTAGACCATCTCCAAAGGTGTTTCAGAGAATTTGGCAGTACATCCAAAGAAGTTAGTGCTTTCAGTGTGAGATCGATGAGGTTAGAAGAACTCAAATTGTGTTTTGGTTTGTGGAAAGTAAAACGTGAATGTAGCATGTCCTGATGCATGCTCAAGAGACTGTGGGTAACTCAGAGTTTTTCTAATGAGGGTTTTGTAAATAAGCAGGAACAGTGAATTTGTTCGTGAGAATGAGACGTCCCGATCACAGTGGAGGAAAATTAGGGCATGGATGAATCAGAACTTTCTTCAATTACACTGCTCCAAGACTGAGGCCATACTGATTGGCACCCCTCACCAGATACAAACATCAACTTTAACAACAATCTCCTTCTCTGGTCAAGACATCCCCCTCTCCACCTCTGTTACAAATCTTGGAATAAAAATGGACTCTCATCTTACATTTGAAAATCACATTAAGCATCTGTTTAAAACCTGCTTCTTCCATCTTCGAAACATCTCCAGACTTCGCCCATCTCTGACTTTTCCTGATGCTGAGAAACTCGTCCATGCCTTTGTCTCCTCCAGGCTCGACTACTGCAACTCCCTGTTTATTGGTATCCCTGGCAAAAACCTTCAGAAACTTCAATACATTCAAAACAGTGCAGCAAGGATTCTGTTGAGAGTTCGTAAATTTGAACATATTACACCCATTCTCCATAACCTCCATTGGCTTCCTGTCACCTACAGAATTCAGTACAAAACTGCTCTCATTACACATCAATGCTTACACGGAACTTCACCAGATTATCTAAAGGACATTCTTGCTCCATATTCATCCACCCGGTCTCTACGATCACAGAACAGTAATCTACTTCACATTCCACGAACCAAATTAAGGACCATGGGAGACCGGGCATTCTGTGTGGCTGCCCCCCGCCTATGGAACTCCCTCCCTGACTACCTGAGAGCTCCACAGTCACTGGTTGACTTTAAAAACGGCTTAAAGACTTTTCTTTTTAAGCAAGCCTATTCTGCCTCCACATGATTTTATCTTTGATCTTGGTTGATATTATTATTGATTTTACTTGATTTTATCACTTGTTTTTATTTATTTATTTATTTATTTTTTAAGCAGGCCTATTCTGCCTCCACATGATTTTGTCTTTGATCTTAGTTGATATTATTATTGATTTTACTTGATTTTATCACTTGTTTTATTTGATTTTTGCTTTTGTTGCACTTTGTAGCACTTTGAGATTTTTATTAATAATGTATTTTTATTAGTAATGTGAACAGTATGTTCCTTAATGGAACTTCCAGAGAAGAAATACTGAATGTTGTTAAAAAATGTACTGATAAAAGGTCAAAAGATTGTGATGACATTGATATGATGGTGGTGAAAGAAATAATAACTCATGTTATAGAACCATTTGCATACAAATGTAATTTAATAATAATAATAATGAATTCAATTTATAACGCACTTTTCATTAGTGAAAATCTCAAAGTGCTACACATATATTGAATGCTACACACATTCATACACCGGTAGCGGCAGCCTACCATGCAAGGTGCTTTCCAGTCCTACCGGGAGCAACTCGGGGATAAGTGTCTTGCCCAAGGACACAACAACACATGGTGTGGGGAACCGGGATTTGACCTGCCACCCTTCCGATCGGGGGACGACTGCCATTACCACTACACCACGGCCGCCCCATCATTTTCTACAGTATATTCCCAGATAGAATGAAGGTGGCTAAGGTAGTTCCTCATTTTAAAAATGGTGACAAGTGTGTATTTAATAATTATAGACCCATCTCTCTGTTGCCACAGTTTTCAAAAATTCTGGAAAAATTGTTTGTGACCAGATTAGACCTATTTCTTGAGAAACACAATATATTAAGTAATAATCAGTATGGTTTCAGATCAAAATATTCAACATCCATGGCACTTATGGAGTTTATGGAACAAGTTTCAACAGCTGTAGATCAAAAGCAACATTGTATAAGTATGTTTGTCGATTTAAAAAAAGCATTTGACACAATTGACCACACCATTCTATGTGATAAATTGGAACAATATGGAATTAGAGGACTAGCCTTGCAATGGATAAGAAATTATTTGAAAAATAGAAAACAATTTGTACAAATTGATATGTAAGATCAAGCTCCAAAAGTGTTCTATGTGGAGTTCCACAAGGTTCTGTACTTGGACCAAAATTATTTATTTTATATATTAACAATCTAGTGGAGGTGTCAAGTGTTCTCTTCGCTGATGATACTACTTTTTTTGTTTAGGTAAAGACTTGAAACAGATGATTGGGTTGATGAAGAAGGAGTTTGTAAAAATACAAACTTGGTTCAAATTAAATAAGTTATCATTGAACCTTGATAAAACTAATTACATGATATTTAGTAAAAAAAAGATCACTGAGGATGTCCCCTTCAAAATTGATGATGTTGAGATATGTAGAGTGAGTGAGATAAAGTTTCTAGGTGTGATTATTGATGAAAAACTGTCATGGAAACAGCACATTACTTCAGTAAAAACTAAAATGTCCAGAGCCATTGCAGTGCTCTACAAAGTTAAGAATTTATTGAATAACAAAGCCTTGTATCTGTTGTATAATACCATCATAGTCCCACATCTAATCTATTGTGTTGATGTATGGGGAAAAGCATGTAAAACCATTACTAAGCCTATCTTTATTTTTTAAATATTTATTATTTATTTATTATTATTTATTTTTTCTTTATTTAATTTTTTCAAATTACCGGCCAATTTCCCACCTCCCATTTCTGTCCAAAGTGCTGGAGAAAGCAGTTGCTGCTCAGCTGCAGGAACACCTACAGCAACACTCTCTGTATGAGAAGTTCCAGTCTGGATTCAGAGCAGCTCACAGTACTGAGACTGCATTGCTGAGAGTAACGAATGATGTCCTCATGGCTGCTGACACTGGTTCTCCCTCCATCCTTGTCCTCCTTGACCTCACTGCAGCCTTCGACACTGTGGACCATAGTATCCTCCTCCACCGTCTTCATGTGGAGGTCGGTCTCTGTGACACTGTCCTGGACTGGTTCAGATCTTTCCTCTCCAATAGGCTGGAATGTGTCAGTCTTGGCAATGCCACTTCCCAGACAGTCGGTGTCTCCTGTGGTGTACCTCAGGGGTCAGTTCTGGGGCCCCTGCTGTTTTCCCTTTACATGCTGCCTTTGGGTCAAATTATTAATCAGTTCAACATTTCCTTTCACTGCTATGCCGACGACACACAGCTTTACATCAGGACTGGAACATCATCATCATCCCTATCTCCGTCTTCACTCACTGTTCTCTCTGCCTGCCTGGAGGAAATAAAGGCATGGATGAATCAAAACTTTCTTCAACTGAACTGCTCCAAGACCGAGGCCATATTGATTGGCACCCCTCACCAGATACAAGCATCAACTTTAACAACAATCTCCTTCTCTGGTCAAGACATCCCCCTCTCCACCTCTGTTACAAATCTTGGAATAAAAATGGACTCTCATCTCACATTTGAAAATCACATTAAAGGGGACCACATGTAAGTATTTAAAAATTTTATGTTATGTCTGTGTGCTATCTTGACAATATTAATTCATTTTAATACACAAAATAATTCTTAGATAATTAATTATACCCTTTTTAATTCTGCCAGTTTTAACTTTCGTTTTGAACGACCGGTTTCTGATAGAAGTTCTGAAGTCCACGCCCTTCAACGATCTGTTTACGCCCTCTGCACAGCCAGTATCTGTAATGTGTTGTTGTTTTAAAATTAGCTCGTTTTTTATTACTCATTTGACTTACTGTTAGTGTTAGCTTAAGATAACTTACCGAAACCCGTCTGAGCGCGCCGCAATTAGCTGCTCCTTTTAGCATGAGACCACCCGAATCCGATGCTAATGTTAGCTTGTTCCTCTTCCGGTTTTCGCCAGCTCCGCTCGTTGCACGCGGAGACTTTGAGAGTTATCGCTGTTCCAGTCAAGACACACAAAGTTCACCAAGTGTCTCCCGTAAATTAATCGGTAAAGAGAAGGTCCTCGCTGTTGCGAGGCTTCTGCCAGGCTGCTGCGAGGCTGCACAGTTGAAGCTCCGCTCCATCGCGCCAGAAGAGGGGCTCGTTGACGCCGGTCCCTACGTCGGGGGTCTGCTCGTTTAATTTTTGCCGGCTGCGCGTTTGGAGCGATCGCAAATACACTAAAAATTGAACTAAAACATAAAAATAACAATTATACTTTATTTATAAAGCCATTTAAAAAACCACAGCTGCAACAAAGTGCTGTACACATGAAATTAATAACATATAAACAAAAGATGAGATGAAATCATGAAAAACAACAGTCATGTGTTTAATACAGAAGTGGGTTGAGCCTAACCAGGGGTTGCTAGGTGAGGGGCTGGACTCATGTTGGGGTGGGTTGTCCTCGCGCCTGTGACGTCACAAGCGCGATTGACTTCCAGTTTATTTCAAAAACGAGCCGTTTTTATCACAGTAAAATAAATCTACTTAGAGTAAATAAACCACTGGGTGCATTTTTTTGGCCTTTGGACTGTTTTTTTATGAAGTAAATACCCAAAGTTGAGTAAAAAAACATTAAAAAGTGAATTTTGAATGTGTGGTCCCCTTTAAGCATCTGTTTAAAACCTGCTTCTTCCATCTTCGAAACATCTCCAGACTTCGCCCATCTCTGACTTTTTCTGATGCTGAGAAACTCGTCCATGCCTTTGTCTCCTCCAGGCTCGACTACTGCAACTCCCTGTTTATTGGTATCCCTGGCAAAAACATTCAGAAGCTTCAATATATTCAAAACAGTGCAGCTAGGATTCTGTTGAGAGTTCGCAAATTTGATCATATTACACCCATTCTCCATAACCTCCATTGGCTTCCTGTCACCTACAGAATTCAGTACAAAACTGCTCTCATTACCCATCAATGCTTGCACGGCACTTCACCTGACTATCTAAAGGACATTCTTGCACCATATTCATCCACCCGGTCTCTACGATCACAGAACAGTAATTTACTTCATATTCCTCGGACCAAATTGAGGACCATGGGAGACCGAGCATTCTGTGTGGCTGCCCCCCGCCTGTGGAACTCCCTCCCTGACGACCTGAGAGCTCCACAGTCACTGGTTGACTTTAAAAGCGGCATTAAGACTTTTCTTTTTAAGCAAGCCTATTCTGCCTCCACATGATTTTATCTTTGATCTTAGCTGTTATCTTTATTGATTTTACTTGATTTTATCACTTGTTTTATTTTATTTATTTTTTAAGCAAGCCTAAATCTACATGATTTTATCTTTGATCTTAGTCGATATTATTATTGATTTTATTTGATTTTATCACTTGTTTTATTTTTTACCTTACCTTGTTACACATTGTAGCACTTTGAGATTTTTATTAATGAAAAGTGCATTATAAATTGAATTCATTATTATTATTATTATTATTATCTGATAGCCTGGACCTCGCCAGGCTAAACTAACAAAACTTCCGCCTTCTGTTCTCTGATTGGTCCGGTCAAAAATCGACCGGAGAAATCCTTGTCTATGGGAGAAATCCCAGACCCTAGTACGAAGCAAAGTGAAGGACAAGGGTCTGGTTTTAACCAGGCTACATCATCTCTGGACCTGACAGCAGCCAGAAGGTCAGTGTCCACTTGCTGGACGTGAAGCAGACGAGGAAACAGTTGCTCTGTATGATTTAAGCAGCGTTTTGGGTGGAGGTGCTGAGTGACACAGGAACAGGTTTCTTCAGATGCTTTGATTTTGTAGACAGCGGGTTGTTCAGTCAAAGGGAGAGAGTTGGAACTGATGGTTTTTGACACAAGATCAAGCAACAAACCTCTGCGGTGATGCTGGTTCACCAAGCATTGGACTCACATTTAGATTGAAATGTACACTACAGCTGTTCATACTGTTCCTACACAGAAAACATCTGACAGCCCAAGCCTGTGGAATACAAAGTCCTTTGGATGAGCATGTTTCTCCTAATACCTGCCTATTTACTTTTTAATTTTTTGGAATAAATCCAATACTTAGATATGTTTGTTAAAAAAAACAAAACTTAAAAGGACATTTTATACGTTTTAAAGTGCTGTTCTGTGAAAAGTTTATAAAGAGTTAATGTCTTACCTGTTGCAGGTAGAAAGCTTTTTGAACAGCCTTAGTTTAGAAAAACAAGAAGTTGGAATTTCGTAGTTCCATGTCAGGAAAATCCACTTGAACAATGCCGTTCAGGCGATTCCTGGCCAACCACAACCTCAAAATCCAATATTTGGGATTTTGTCGACCTCTTTAAACAGCCGACCTGTGCCCTTGAAAGGCGTAAACATTTTGAATGTCATTTCTGTCAGTTTGTTTCTCATTAAATGTGTTGCACACATAGCAGCATGATGCTTTTTCAAGGGAGGGTTGGCCAAAGGCTAAAAAGTAGCAAAATGCTGGTCTAAAAGCTATGTATCAAAGACTGGTTTGAAGGTAAAAGAAGCTAAAGTGTTAGCTAAAAGCTAAAATTAGAAGTCAGTAGAGGTATGAAAAAGCTACCTAGAAGCTAAAAGAAACAAAAGCTTACCATGTAGCTAACCTCTGGCTATTGAGGTTAGTAATCCCCGACTTACAACGGAGATCCATTCCTACGCTGCGTCGTAACTCAAATTTCATCGTAAGTCGGAAAATACGTCCAACTGCACCTTATATGTACAATACTGTATTTTACCAAGCACTTAGCCTATCCTAACACAGTACCCTACATAATTATCAAAATACGCATACATCTGGAGCCATAATGAAGGGGAAAAAATAGTTATTTTCCTACTGGGAGCTGGTGGAGTCTTCATCCGTCTGTTAGCATGTTAGCTCGTTGCTCAGCTGTAGCCTCTCTGCCTCGTAAACCTCCGGTCCAAACAAAGGTCTCCTGTACTTTTCCACGCGTGGTCCAGAGTTTTACAGTAAGGTCTGTTAGCATGTTAGCCCCTCCTAACATCCTCTGCCTCTGGTCTGCCTGTAAACAATGAGGTCTCCTGTAATTTTCAGCTGTAATCCTCCGCCCTGTAATTTTCCATTGTCATGGCCGCTAAGGTACACTCTCCCCCCTCCCTTCTGTAAATTTCCGCTGTCCTCCGCTGAGTTTCGGTACCGTATTTTTTGGTGTAAAGGCGCATAAACCGCGTAACTCGAAACAATGTTTTTCAATGGGAGGGCGTTTGTAACCGCGAAACGTCGTAAGTCGAGGCCGTCGTAAGTCGAGGACTACCTGTATACTGAGCAAATGGCCTCCAGAACAGTAAGTAGCCAAACAAAAGTAAAAGCTAAAAGTAGAACTAGAAGACAAATAGAGCAAGTATCCTTCCGAAAATTTTGAAGAGCAATAGTTTTGAAGGAATTCACATGATCTCAAGGTATTTCTATGGGGAAAATATTTGTAAAAGAATGTACAGTAAATGTTACTGCACCCATCTCCTTAACAGTATGCAGAAGTGGTTTCATTGCACCCCTCCCCTCTCAAATAAATAAAAATGTTAAAACACAATAAATTTCATGGTACACTGCAGAGATAAAATTATTCAAGGATTCAAGGTTCTTTATTTGTCATCCCACCACATGTGGTATAGTTATATAAATATAATTGTAATGTAATTATATAAATATTTATAAGTATGTACCGGTATTATGATTTTTCAGCAGCAATCACCTTTGATCTCAAACTAACCAGCTTATTAAGATAATTAAAATTCAACTATTTCTACAACAGGTAACATAATAGTTATTCGTATTCTTATCATTTCAATATTGGAGTCCCAGTTTTCAACAACATTTTTGGATGTGATTTAACCATTTTGGTATTTTCTGAAATGCTAATGTGTGCACTTTTCCATATCGGCATTTTCCAGACTCAGTCTAATCCTTTACTTTCAGTTCTGCTGATTTGTTTGGCTTTTGGACCCTTGCAAGCACTGACCTGACAGTGAACTGTAAAATAGAGGCCCGTGTGGAGCCCAGGAGGTCAACATGCATCACTGTGTGATAATGCAGTGCAGACAGTTTGCTTCTGTACCGCTGAGCAGGGGAATGAGGAAAAAGCAACTCCACGCTTAAAGGCAACAGTCTAGATGCACTGTGAACAAAATGCTGAGCAGATTTCATTCAATTCAATTCAATTCAAAAATACTTTATTAATCCCAAAAGGAAATTAATTGTTGTTGTAGCTCATCTTGGTTTGATTAGAGTTGTTCTAGATGCTGATGGCTTTGGGCAGGAAGGATCTCTTGTAGCAGTCCGTCCCACAGCAGATCTGAAAAAGGCTGCAGATGCCAATCTGTCCACCCAGACCCAGCAGACCTCTCGTCCTCTTGGGCAGCAGAACTGCCTGAATGCCGAGAAGAACTCCTCCCCGAGTGATGGCCATTTCTCCCAGCAGCCTGCCGAGCCCCTCATCACTGCAGACTTGCAGGTGCCAGGGGACGATCTCGGTCCTCCCGCTGTCCTGAGCCATGTTTCCCGCTATACCTCCAAGATCTCGGCAGAATGGCACTCAAGCACTGCCTACAGGTAGACGGTAATGCATCCACGGCACCTCCTTTTCAACTCATTTGGGATTTGGGGCTGTAGTTGAGGTCTTATTTGAGCTTTTGAGATGTTAATCAGCAGCTCCCAGTTGTAGAAAACAGCCTTGTTGTTAAGGTTACGCATCATAACAAATGTCCAAATGTAAAAAGAGGTTTCACACATTCACACTATATTCAGTTTTGTTTTACTTTACAATAATTTAGGATGTCTGTGGTACATGTACATATTACCCACTTACCTTGTATAGATGGATACTCTTCAGCACCCCCTGGTGAACATTTTATGAGCATGATGGCACATTTGAATACGTTTCCGACCTGGAAGGGTGATGGAAAGAAGCACTTTCACCTTCTTCAGCACTCCCACAGCTTGCTGCTTGCATGCATTCTCCTTTTGCTCTTCCCTCTGTTTCCTTTCATCATCCTTCTCAGTTTAAGCTGGACTGCACTCGCCCTTCTCTGCTCCCACACACTGATCCACCATGATGGTTTCTGCGGCGCCTGGCACCTTCAAAACTTTGTTTAACACAATCAGGAGACTGTCCTCACTTAATGCATTGACGAGGATTGGCGCCATTGGTTTGACTTCTCCTACGCAAATTTGGATTCATGCTAAGCTGAAAAATCAAACAGTAGAACTGTAAGTATCCCAGTTGGGCTCAATCTTTTTCTAGTTTCATGCCTTTAACCACATTTATGTGAATACTTTCAAAGGGTAGCTCCTTTGGATTTGAAAACAAAGAGATGCTGGTTTTCCATGTCCGTGGCAGTACCTGTTTCCAGGAGCCAACGTTGCATTCAAGTGCCTACCAGCAGTAGGGCTGTGTAAAAATATCGATATCGCGATAAATATCGATTTTTTTCTTTCCTAGAAAAAAATCGATATTCATCTGCAAGTATCGTACCTAAAAAAAAATTTTTTTTTTTTTTTTTTTGCTTTTTGAATGTCCAGAGGACCAGACTTAGCTTTTTTAGATACCTCTGCATCCCTGGCACCAGTGTATCCTCAGAGAGAGTCTTCTCCACCGCTGGAGATATCATCACTGCGCATTACTTGAATTATAGACTGTTTTGGAGAAGTCATATTACTGTTCACTTACCAAGCACTTAGAGTGATTCCTTCAGATGTTAAGTGTCAAGGTTAAAAAGGTTTCAATCTATTCATAGCAGGGCACTTGATGCACTTTATTTACTTTAAAATGCATGTAAGCTACAGTTTTTACTGTTTCAATTGAAAGAAACATGTTTTCTCACCACTTCTTTGATTCATTTTGTCCAGCTGTTGACTTTAAGTCTGTGTCCATGTCCAACCAGAGCCAGGTATTGTGTAGTTGGCGCTTTTAATCAGTTTTCAGTTAAATTAATTCAATCCAAGTCTATAACAGTCTCAAAATGTCACCAAAATCACTCTTTCCCTTTAAAATTGCAATGTTGTATTGAATTGTATCGTTTGCTGAATATCGCAATATATATCGTATCATGAGCAGAATATTGTGTATCGTATCGTATCGTGAGATTACTGTACTGTATCACTACAGCCCTAACCAGCAGGGAAACTTTTTGTTGGGGTGACCCTTGGAGGCTGGACAAACAAGGACACAAGGAAAATACAAACTTCACAGGAAGACAAACTCCTTTCCTTGCCATCCTTATTTGTTTATTGAATTATGGCTTGTGTTGGCAGAATACAAAATATTTTTTTCCATATTCCACAAAATTTATTTTAACTGACTGAAATGTTTGTTTCAAAGGTTTGTTGGGTGTGCAGTAAAGAGTTGTTTTGGAATGTTTTAAAAGAGAACAAAGGCTCCTTATTGTTCTCCCATCCATCCATCCATCATCCATCCATCCATCCATCCATCCATCCATCATCTTTACTGGCTTCTTCCTTTTCGAGTCGTGGGAGTCACTGGTGCCCATGTCCAGCCATCATTGTGTGAGAGGTGGGGGACACCATGGACAGGTCTCCAGTCCATCACAGGGACACATAGAGACAAATATCCATTCACTCACACCTAGGAACAATTTAGAGTTACCAATCAGCCTAACATGCATGTTTTTGGTCTGTGGGAGGAAACCGGAGTACCCGGAGAAAATCTACGCATGCACAAAGAGAACATGCATACTCCACCCAGAAAGGCCCCCGGCCGGGATTTGATCCGGTGACCTTATAGGCATCAACAACTGATCCACCGTGCTGCCTCCATATGTTACTGTTGAATGCAATTAGTGTAACAACTTTAGATATTTTATAATCTAATGTAAATGAAATCATCACTCTGGAATAAGATGCTGTAAAATACTACCCTAACATTTATGCTTAGATTGTTGAATGTGACAATTGGTAGATACTGTATGGAAGGTGGATGTCTCCAAAACTCACAAAACAAAAAGTTGTCACTGTTACTTATAATAAAATACTTGGTATGATTATCCGTTTTTTTTTTTTACCACAGTATTATGGCATGAGTTCTGACATTGCAACAGTCTTTGTCTCCATCATGTGGCTGATTCTGCACAATGCCGCCTGCTGAGAAGCATGATGAAGACAGCACACATTCAGTGTTTTATCAATCAATCAATCAATCAATCACATTTATTTATGGCATAATTCACAACAAGACATCTCGTTAAAACATTTCATTACACATTTACAAATACACATATTTACCGTACAAACACACAAAGTTGTTTACAGATTGAATTACGGTCACAGTTTTCTCTCTGTGTGAAAGAATGAATGGTGAGTTTTGCAACCGGCCTTTCTAAACTGACGCTCGTTGCGAAAGCCTTGCTTTATTTGGACGTCAGTTTTGTGTGTGTGTGTTTAACTCAAATTGTACAATCAGGTACTCAGATCAGTTAAACAAATATAGTATAGTGCCAAATATGGTTTCTGATATACTTTATGTCAGTTGTTTACATCCAAAACAACAAAAAAACATGTTTGCAGTTAACGGTTGACAATAAAGTAGACTAATCTGAACACTTTTTGACTTCAAAGTCAAACACTGAAAATAGTTCACGTTCTCTCATGGTGTTTTGCGCGTTTGTGTAAATTTCCATGCGAAACCCAAATGAGGTAAATTGATGACGTGTACCGTGCTATCTTTTTGCGTTTGACCTAATTTTCTTTGCACACTTCCATTTAATTGTTCTTGTTCAGCATGTATTTTGCAGTCATTAAACAAACCTGAGCGATGTTCTTTGCATCACAACATCCTTTTTTTTCTCTGCGAACAATGTACCTTCGAGAGAACAAACAAAGGTACCATTGTTTAAGAAAAAGTACAACTAAAGCAACAAACCAGTGGACTTTTTAAATGCAAATTTTTATACCTTTATTTGAGCCGGCTACCAAAGGCAAAACAGTGACAATGTTTTTGTTTGGGTCTGTTTATCTGTCTGTTAGCACAAAGGGTCCGAACACTGGTCCTTGAGGAACACCATCCTGCACATGTTTCTCTGCTCTACCTGACTGAGTGGTTTAATTACTTGCTTAAGTTCGGCAGAAACCTGATTATCACCCTTTCATTCAAATCAGGTGAGTTGGAGCAAAGGAACTACTAAAACATGCAGGATGGTGTTCCTCAGGGACCAGGGTTGGGTACCACTGATTTAGCATAATGGCTCATGAACCACTGGACAAATTCTTATGAATCCCTCAGAATTTAAACATTGTCAGTCTAATTAAAGTTTGTTGGCACAGCTACGCAAACTTAGCAAACACAAAAATGGCTACAACTTAGTTAAATTTAAAGATGTTGAACTAAACTTTGGTGTGGTAGCAGCTGGGACTTCATCTCAATTTGTTTTCTAAGAGTTAAAAGATAACAAGCATTTTTTTAAACTCTGCTGTGAACAATTGGACTTAACTCTGTCAACCTACTAGCAAAATTTTTGGTAATAGCTAAGAGATCTAGACTCTTTTATAATATGAAATTGCACAGAATGTCATGTACCGATACCAGGTTTGGCCATATCTAGTAACTCCGTCCCTTCTAGTCAAAGGTGGGCACCGCTAATTAAAAAATTAGTTCCACAATTTCTAAAACGCTTATTAATTTTTTTAGGTCCACAATTTCAAAAGCACAAATGTCTTATGAAAATTAGGGGAAGCTAATCTAATCCGCTATTTATATATTTATATATTATATATATATATATATATATATATATATATATATATATATATATATATATATATATATATATATATATATATATATATATATATATATATATATATATATATATATATATATATTTATATATAGCCGGCAGCGTTATCAATATTTGCACTACACTGCCAACTGAAAAGTAACAAAAATGATCCTAAAAGGATGAAATTACAAAAATCAAAGGATTTATTTAATACTTTACGTACATATATTCTATTCGGCCACGAAATTAACAAAAAATAGAATGATCTTTTAATCCCTAAAACCACGTTTAAATCTCAAATACACGGGTGTGTCGCCACCGCATTTATACATAAAGTAACCGACTCGCCGTCGAATGGTCGACACAAAACACACAATAAACTCCTCCGGCCACGTTAATTTGGCTTGAAACAGCGGGGTTCTCTACGGATTTATCCATTAGTAACCCAGCACTACCGGTGTAACAGGCAGACACAGTTAGCGTCTATAGGTAGTCAACAGATTTAATGAAAAGTAACTAAAATACATGAAACTAACGACTCGCCGTCGAATGGTCGACACAAAACCCTCAATAAACTCCTCCGGCCACGTTAATTTGGCTTGAAACAGCGGGGTTCTCTACGGATTTCATTAGTAACCCAGCACTACCGGTGTAACAGGCAGACACAGTTAGCGTCTATAGGTAGTCAACAGATTTAATGAAAAGTAACTAAAATACATAAAAATAACGACTCACCGTCAAATGGTCGACACAAAACCCTCAATAAAATCATCCGGCCACGTTAATTTGGCTTGAAACAGCGGGGTTCTCTACGGATTTATCCAAGTACCCAGCACAAACAGTAGTCACAGTTCACCCGAGTTCACCTCTGAGTGACCCGGAAGTTGTCAAGATGGAATAGTCCATTTTTAGTAGGGGGATAAAGAAATCGACCGTTTTTTTTATTGCGTATTTAATGATCGTTTTCATCGTAACTATAATTATTTTTATGTTAAATGTACATTAACAAGCATGAGCAATGTTAGTGATGTAGGTGACTGCACGGGGCGAGGCGGGGCCGGGGCCACTGCTGAAATGGGACCCCCAGGCATTTACCTACATGGTAGAGCCGAGTCTGTTCTCAGCTCTGCCCCCCTCCCCCTCACACCCTTTCCTCCTCTGCTGTTTACGGTGGGGAAAAAGGTAAAACAAGCAGCATAAGAGCTTGTAAATAAGTTTATTGGTTTTTACTGATAGATAATTAGTTATTAGCGGTACTGCATTTTAAATAAAAATAGCACAAATCCGCTTATGAATTATAAAAGTTAGTCAATTCACAAAAACGCTGACAAAAAGTTTAGGTCCACTGTAAGCGGAATAGCGCTTTAGCGCTCTCTAGCGGTCTGTGCCCACCACTGCTTCTAGTCATGGTCATAGTTTAAAAGAGTTGTAAAAGAGTAAGTTGGTTCTGTGTTGGGAACAGAGGTGGAGACCCTTACATCGGTGGCAGAGAAAAGGCCCTCAGTAAACTGCTATCCATCATGGACAATGCTGATCATCCTCTATACGGCACCATGATGAAGCAGAAAAATTCCTTCAGTGGTAGACTGCTGTCCCAGCCCTGCTCCACGGACAGATTTAGAAAGTCCTTTATCTCTCAAGCCACAACATGGTTCCACTCCTCCCGTACAGTAAAAATAGAGCCGTGTAAATCTGCAGTACCCTGGACACTAATGTATGTATGTATATCTGCTGAAAGAAAAGCTTTGCAGAGAACGGTGAAGGCTGCGCAGAAGACTGTTGGAGTCAGCCTCCCCACTATCACAGACATCTACGGTACACCTCCAGATGCAGGATGAGGGCCACCTGCATCATGGAGGACCTCACTCACCCAGCACATATACAGGTGGTCCCCGCTTACAAACGAGTTCCGTTCCTACGCACCGTTCGTAACTCGAAAATTTGTAAGTCGGAACGCGTTACACGTGGCGTTCGTAAGTCCGGATTTTTGGTCGTAAGTCGGAAAATGTATGCTAACGCTGCGCCGCACACCCGTTTATCAACAAGAGACTGAACAAGCGTACATACTGGTTCATAAACATGCACATAACTTTATTTACAAACGGTTAGCTAACACTTTCATCTAAAAACACATACCAGTGCTGTATTTACTGTACAACAGTACTGTTCGTAAGCACGTTCGTAAGTCCGGAACGTCGTAAGTCGAGGCTGTCGTAAGTCGGGACCACCTGTACTTTTAGCCCTGCTCCCCTCAGGCAGGAGGCCAAGGAGCATTAAGTGTAGAACCACTAGACTGAGGAACAGCTTCTACCCTGAGGCTGTTAGACTCATGAATATTTAACCAGGATAATCACTGTGAAAGAAAAAAAAAATAGCATCATGCTGCTGATTTGTTTCATACTCATGTTTGTGCTGCTGATCGGCATATTGTTTTTATACTATTAGCGCTTAGCGTATTTTTAGTTAATGTTTTTCTTAGTTCATATCTTAGATGTTATTACTGTTTTTCTTTTACATTTTATACTTTTGTTGGATGTAACTGGGACCCTGTGTACACAATTTTGTTCCACCACATGTACATGTGGTGCGAATGACAAATAAAGAACTCTGACTCTGATGTACACATATACAGTATAAAGGTTAATCATGAATGTAGTGCTCCCTACCATCTTGTACATGTGCATTTTATCTTTTCCAAATTTCTGTATTCTCTTTCTTTTTTGATGATTTCATGTGTTTTTCTTTATAATTAGAACATGCTACTGGATGTCACAAATTTCCTCCTGGGATTAATAAAGTATCTACTTTGTATCTATCTATACATCTGTCCGTCCGACCGACCGACCGACTGACCAAAAATTTCCTGTGGGATCAATAATGTTCCATCTTATCTTACCAACCAACCAGCCCACCCCATCCATCCACCCACTGGCACTGACGCATCCATCCATCCATCCATCCATCCATCCATCCATCTACATTTTGAACAATTTCCTGCGGGATCAATAAAGTTCTATCTTATCTTACCAATCAACTAACCAACCCACCCACCCCATCCATCCATCTACATTTTCAACAATTTCCTATGGGACCAATAACGTTCTATCTTATCTTAGCCACCCACCCACCCATCCATCCATCCATCCATCCATCCATCCATCTTTTCAACAATTTCCTGTGGGACCAATAACGTTCTATCTTATCTTAGTCACCCACCCACCCATCCATCCATCCATCCATCCATCCACCCACATTTTCAACAATTTCCTATGGGACCAATAACGTTCTATCTTATCTTAGTCACCCACCCATCCATCCATTCATCCATCCATCCATCTTTTCAACAATTTCCTGCGGGATCAATAAAGTTCCATCTTATCTTACCAACCAACCAACCAACCCACCCCATCCATCCATCCATCCATCCATCCACCCACCCACCCATCCATCCATCTATCCATCCATCCATCCATCCATTTTCAACAATTTCCTGTGGGACCAATAACGTTCTATCTTATCTTAGTCACCCACCCACCCATCCATCCATCCATCCATCCATCCATCCACCCACATTTTCAACAATTTCCTATGGGACCAATAACGTTCTATCTTATCTTAGTCACCCACCCATCCATCCATTCATCCATCCATCCATCTTTTCAACAATTTCCTGCGGGATCAATAAAGTTCCATTTTATCTTACCAACCAACCAACCAACCCACCCCATCCATCCATCCATCCATCCATCCACCCACCCACCCATCCATCCATCCATCTATC
>JBBPBX010004022.1:19320-37140 GCA_038048925.1 Garcialebias charrua
ATCCATCCACCCATCCATCATCCATCCATCCACCCACATTTTCAACAATTTGCTGTGGGACCAATAAAGTTCTATCTTATCTTACCCACCCATCCATCCATCCATCCATCCATCCAACAATTTCTTGCGGGATCAATAAATTTATATCTTATCTTACCAATCAACCAACCAACCAACCCACCTCATCCATCCATCCATCCATCCAGCCATCCACATTTTCAACAATTTCTGCGGGATCAATGAAGTTCTATCTTACCCATCTGTCCGTCTAACATTTTCCTGCGGGATCAGTAAAGTTCCATCCATCCATCCACCCATCCATCCATCCATCCATCCATCCATCCATCCATCCATCCATCCATCCATCCATCCATCCATCCATCTATCTATCTATCTATCTATCTATCTATCTATCTATCTATCTATCTATCTATCTATCTATCTATCTATCTATCTATCTATCTATCCATCCATCCATCCATCCATCCATCCATCCATCCATCCATCCATCCATCCATCCATCCATCCATCCATCCATCCATCCATCCATCCATCCATCCATCCATCCATCCATCCATCCATCCATCCATCCATCCATCCATCTATCTATCTATCTATCTATCTATCTATCTATCTATCTATCTATCTATCTATCTATCTATCTATCTATCTATCTATCTATCTATCTATCTATCTATCTATCTATCTATCTATCCATCCATCACTCTGGCCTGTAAGGCATCAGGTGATGCATTCTTTAACAAATGCTAGACGACTGTTTACTAAAAGAGGAAATGTACCTGCAGTAGTTTTACATTTTCAGTAGCAGTTGTTCCAGGCCTAAAAAAGTACAACTTACATAACCACCACACCCCCAATAGATGGTGTTAAGGATACAGAAAAAAAAAAAAAACCTGCATTCAAAGTATGAATAATACCTATTGTAACTTCCAGCTGCATTCCTGCCTGTGTTAAATTCATTGCCCACAGCCTGGAGGATCAAGCAGGGACATGTTGAATAATTCCCCAGCCCAACTTTCCACACTCTGGAGCTCATCACACCTCTTCATTTTTTGTCCCCATTTCCAGACAAAAATAAATAAATAGAAGTCAAACAGAGCCTTTCACGGGTTCTCGGACAGCAGTTGTTCAACAGGAACAAGAAGCTTATTAGCAAGAGCCCGCAGGGTTGAGTTTTACAGCTTTTATCAAGAGGTTCCTGCTCGCGCGCGGGGCGTGGAGCTGAAAAAACTCACGACGGAAACACTCGGAGGTGTCAAAGTCGTTGACGTTTCTAAAAGCTCGCTGCGGGTTGAAAAGGTTTACTCCGCTTTTTAACAGGTAAGTCTGCGTTTGTTCAGCTCTAAAGTTTGCACGAGGCCAAAACCTATTCGTTTGAAATAAAAATAAATAAATAAATGCGTCACAGGTGAAGTTAGCAGCGGTGTTTTAGAAGCTTTCATGTGGTTCACGTCATTAAAACGCTGTTTATTCTATTGACGCTGTGTGTGGTGGAAACACGTGTCCATGTGGACGCGGTGACTTCCTCCTGCGGCTCCAAACAGTTGACTTTTGGAGGTGTTACGTTGTAAAATTTAGATTTTATTCGGCTTAATTTAATTTATAGTATGGACTGAGTGTTGGGGCTTCAGTGTGGGCGGACACAGCCTGCAGGTAAATAGTTTTCAGACCAGGAAGGAAACTTTGTTTTACTGGACTTTACTCAATGGAGTTGAAAGACCGGAATGAAAATGAAAGAATGTTTTATTTTTATTTTTTTTACTTCTGGTTTGTTTTTCAGCACTTGTCAGGGACACCATGAAGGGGGGGTCCAAAGGGGGACGATGACCACCACTAAAACAAAAATCTTTGAGCCTTAAAGGTCCACCGACATGATTTTTTTACTATTCATAAAATTGCTCAAAATATATATATTTTATCAGTTAAATATGTTCCTTTATACAAACAAAATGATAAATCACTTTAATTTTGCTTTAAAAGTGATTTTGAACTTCAAGCCGTGTTTAATCATGGGAAATCTGATTACACCCGAACGCACCATCTGTGATGTCACGCCGGGCAGAGCTCTGGGCTTGTCACAGTGCATGCGTGTGAGCAGCTCGGCATGAAGGTCAGTCTGATACAGCATCAGACCTAAATTAGATCCTGTTGTTTCTTGTTTCATCACCCAAACTATTTTCTGCTTCCCAAAATGAAGACAAATAGCTCAAATCTTCACATAGATTGATAAATTTGTCGGGTTTTAAATTGTCCGCTATTAAAGAGACCAGAGCCCTCTGCCCAGTGTTACATCACAGATGGTGCGTTCATGTGTAATTGGATTTCCCATGATTAAACACGGCTTGAAGTTCAAAATCACTTTTAAAGCAAAATTAAAGTGATTTAGCATTTTATTTGCAAAAATGAACATATTTAAATGATAAAAGATATATATTTTGAGCAATTTTATGAAAATTATAAAATCATGTTAGTGGGGCTTTAAGCCCCCGGTAGACCTGCGCATACTGCCTGTACGCCTCTGTATGACGTACGTACGCTGAGGCACAAGCGTTGCCCCGCGTAGCCCCGCAGGGCACGAACGTGTAAAGCTATTTTTTTACGACCGCGCACGCTTGCGCGGTGTCTGACCATAAACTTCCCCGGCGCCGGACTGTTTTGTATGTTACACAAATGAATTAAATTCCCCTTCTTTATCGCTGATCAGGACTTTTGTTTTTTTTTTGCCAAAAGTCAAGTAAAAGCTTAATCCTCCGTTCACTCCATGACTGAAATGAATGAATTCATGTCCTACCTGGCTGCGCAAGGTTTTAAATATTTCCTGGTGGGCTGCAGGAAAAGCGCTCCCTGTTTTTTTCCTCACTTTTTATTAGTTTTTATTAACATATAAAGTTAGAAAGACCGCAACGGCTGCAGCCGAGCGACCACAGCTGAAGCCAGCTGGTTGTCCCGCTCGAGCTGTCAATCATTTCAGTAGGCATGTCAGCAAGTGACCAATCAGCGACCTCAGTTTGTCCCCTCTGCGCGCAGCTGCTCACATTACAACAAGGATTTGGAGCGAAAACGCGAGCATTTAACGTGAGAAAGAAAGCAGAGCTGTGCCAGCGAACGTGTGCGCACAGAATGCGCGCGTATAAGCCAGGACGCTGAGGTCTACGGGAGCCTTTACCCTCCTTGTTCAGTTTTATCCTCTTGTGTCCCAAGCTTTTGCTTGGTGTGCATTTTTTATTTCTCCTAGCTATTTAGAATTAGTACACAAACATAAAAAAATGACAACAACATTGTTTAGAGCAATTAGAAGTTATAAATTTATATTCAAAAATAAAACTTTGAATTTTTTCCCCCCTCCGAATAAGGACAACTAATGCCTTCAACATTAGGGTGCAAGGCCTCAGGAGATATAGGTAATCCCCGACTTACGAGCGCATCGACATACGAGGTTCCGGACTTACGAGCTCACTAACGAACAGTAAATTTGTAAAGAACATACAGAAAATACAGCACTTTTATGTGTTTTTAGATGAAAGTGTGTTAGCTAACCGTTTGGAAACAAGTTTCTGAGCATGTTTATGAACTAGTATGAACGTTTGTGATGAAAAACGAGTGTTCGTAGTAGCGCTAGCATAAATTTTCCGATTTACGACCGAAAATCCGGACTTACGAGCAACACGTGTTCCGGTTCCGACATACGAGATTTCGTGTTACGAGATAGTTGTAGGAACGGAACTCGCTCGTAAGTCGGGGACTGCCTGTAGTTTTATTTAACAAATATAAATTTAATAAAGAACAAGCTTCAGTAAGTTGATTAACGGCAGTGCTTTTCTCAATAAGTACCAAGAACTGTAAATTAAACATAAAAACTTAGTTAAGTTAGGTTTAGATTTATTGTCAAATGCAGATCAGCACAATTAAGGTCAATGCAATGAAATGCGCAGGACGAGAAGAGCCTTCTCGACTTGCCAAAAAAAAAACCAACAACAAATACTAAAGCATGCAACAAAAATGCAAAAACCAGGTGCCAAAAGTGAAAAAGAAACACATCTACAGCAACATGGTCCTATTAGCAGAGTGGTTGTTGGCAGTAAGTTTCTCTTATTAACATGGTCCTATTAGCACCACTGTACTTTTAGCAGTGTGGTTCTGTTAGCATTGAGGTTAATTTTAGCAGCATGGTACTGTTAGCAGTGTGGTTCTGTTAGCAGCATAGTACTATTAGCAGAACTTTTTTTTGGTGGTGAGATTCTCTTAGCAACATGGTCCCGTTAGCAGCATGGTACTATTAGCAGTATGGTTCTGTTAGCAGCATAGTCCTATTAACAGATTTGTTTTGTTGACAGTGAGGTTCTCTTAGCAACATGGTCCCATTAGCACCATTGTACCAGAGCCATATATATAGAGAGTTCCGACACTCTTTGATGTCGCCGACAGGCGGTCAATCGTTCCAAACAACGGCTATGGAAACCTTGTGGAGCTGCGCCCTCTGGCGGCGACAGAGCGCTACTGCAGGCAGAGTCAGACTGTTAAACAGAGCATGGAACAAATCGCCCCCTCCATGACCCACGTGACTTCCGCATTCCATTCTTACAACGGCACTCTATGGAAGTGTCGCAACTCTCACTTTATATGGCTCTGCATTGTACTAGCAGTGTGCGGTTTTGTTGGCAATGAGGTTCTCTTAGCAGCATGGTTCTGTTAGCAGCATAGTACTATTAGCAGAGCGGTTTTGTTGGTGGTGAGATTCTCTTAACAACATCGTCCCGTTAGCAGCATGGTACTATTAGCAGTATGGTTCTGTTAGCAGCATAGTCCTATTAACAGATTTGTTTTGTTGGCAGTGAGGTTCTCTTAGCAACATGGGTCCCATTAGCACCATGGTACTAGCAGTGTGGTTTTGTTGACAATGAGGTTCTCTTAGCAGCATGGTTCTGTTAGCACCATGGTACTGTTAGCAGTGTGGTAATGTTAGCATTGAGGTTCTTTTAGCAGCATGGTACCGTTAGCAGCTTGGTCCTGTTGGGCCTGTGCATATCAAAAGGTGATACCTCTCATATTGTTGTACTGTATTAGTCCACTAACCGATATGTGACAACAGCTTAACAAATCTCAAATTCTGTTCTGACTTTTGGTTTTAGTGTCCCACCCCAGGATTTTCAGAGTCCCCAGCACAGCCACCCCATTAAAATATTTCTGTACGTACCACAGGGTCGGACAATTGGTCACATGGCAGTGGCTACCAAAGTCTGGGTCGAGGCTCCTCTGTGGGCCATGAAGCACCAATCACATCAACTAATTGCCAGAATTAATCAAAATACAAATTAAAAATGACTGCTTGTAACATATTTTTCCTGTAAATGTTACTAAAGCTAAAAATGGTGATGATAAAGTTAAAAAAAGTACTAGAAAAGCTGAAACTGTTTGGGTTATCATTTATGCTCCATGTTTATTAGGTTTTTAAAGAATATTGTGTATAAAGCAGTGTCTTTGGTGTGTAAAAGGCTCTAAAAGTACAATTTTTGTGGGTTAAAAATAAAATGTCTTGAAAACCACAGCTTTAGTGGACAGTGCAGGGCCAAACTGGTAAATGACTGAATCATACTACATGTAGTTAACTAGTGAGCATCAAAACCTTAAAGCTGCAGTATGTAGCTTTTTTTATGAACATATTTCTTCACTCTGTCACTACCTCCTGACAGACTGATGTTAGCCAGGTAATCTCTGAAAAAAAATAAAAAAAAATATTGTCCCCTTGCTTCTCCAGGTGGTAAATAAGCATTTCTAAAAAGAAAAGGTGACCCGCCATTTTCCAGCCAATAAAAACAGAGTTTGTAACCAGCCAATAAAAACAGAGCTTGAATTTGAATCAGCCAATAAAAACAGAGCTTGAATTTGAAATTCAACAGACCACAAGGGGGCAGAGCCACATATGGCTCTGAGGGGGAGGGATCAGAATGCTTTGCCTGTTGAAAATATTTCTAACTGCTGCAGTTCTACAGAAACTGCATACTGAACCTTTAACACATTGACTAATCAACACAATTACTCTTCATATAGTACAAAAGTTCACAGTCAAATGTGCACACTAGTTAAAGGTGCAGTCTGCAGTTTTGTAGTGCAGTCTAACTTTTCTATAAATATGTTTTTAACATATTTCTTCACTCTGTCACTATCTCCTGACAGACTGATGTTAGACAAAGTAACTCTGAAAAAAACTATAGTCCCTTTGCTTCTCCAGGTGTTACTAAAAGCATTTCTAAAAAGCCACAGGGACCTGCCATTAACCAGCCAATAAAAACAGAGCTTCTCACTTCTCACGCTCCTAACCCATGCCCCCGCCTGTCCCAGCCCCCGCGGCCGCGCAGTTTCTCGTTGAAATAATTGCAAAGCGATGCAAAATGACACAAATGTATTAAATTCCCCTTCTTCATCCCTGATCTGGACTTTTCTTTTGTTTTTTTGCCAAAAGTCAAGTGATCACTTCCTCCTCCGCTGGCTTCATGTTGAGGAATGAGGAAATGAATGAATTTGTCACGAGTGAATTAAACTCGGGTTCAACGTGGCTGCGCGAGGCTCAGCAGATTTGCTGGTGTTCTGGTGTGCTGGATCAGCGATCCATGTTTTTATTTTATTTTTTAGAACGTTTTATTAACATATAAACACAGAACTTCGCAGCGGCTGCGAGAGGACACGCAGTGGAGGCGGAGCATTCGGAGGCTGAGCTGAATTTCAGCAGAGCAAGGGGGAGCAGAATCGTATATGGCTCTGAGTGGGGAGGGACCAGAATGCTTTCCCTGTTGAAATTTTTTCTAAGTCCTGCGTTCTACAAAAACTGCAGAGTGCACCTTTAATTAGTGTGGTCATACATTTTAACCAGAGAATAAGTAAAGACTAAAACACTCTTTAACTGGTTAGTTGAACTCGACATTGTCCTTAGTAGACAGCTAGTGCACACACAGGGTGTACTAGATAATTAAGTCTATGTTATGCCCTGGTTGAGTAACTAAACTATTGCAGTTAACTAGTAAAATGTTCACTAGCTGTTTTGTTAAAGCTTCGCTGGCAAAGTTGATAATGTGCAATATGCTAAAATATGTACTAGTTAAAGGTTCAGTATGTAATTTCTGGAACACGCTGGAACTTAGAAAAGCGCCATATATGGTTCTGAGGCTTGCTCTTGCCCTAGCTCTGCTGAAATTCAAATTCAAGCTCTGTTTTTATTGGCTGATTCTAATTCAAGCTCTGTTTTTATTGGCTGGTTACAAAATCTGTTTTTATTGGCTGGTTAACGGTGGGTCACTGTGGCTTTTTAGAAATGCTTTTAGAGAAGCAAGGGGACAATAGTTTTTTTCAGAGATTACTTGTCTAAAATCAGTATGTCAGGAGGTAGTGACAGAGTGAAGAAATATGTTAAAAATATGTTGTTAGAAAAGTTACATACTGAACCTTTAACTGGTACGGTCCAAAATATAGTCAAACTGATTACAATACAGGTAGTCCCCGACTTACAAGTAAGTTCCTTTACTTTGACTATCTCGTAAGATGAAAATCTCGTATGTCGTGGACTACCTTTTATAAATCGGGGACCACCTTTTATACCGCACGAGCTGCCACATGTACAGTAATGAACATTTACCAAGCACTTTGCCTATCCTAACACTTTAAAACATTTTAAAAGAACATACAGTACATAAAAAATTTATTTCTTACTTTGAGCTGCAGCTTCTCATGTTTGCATGTTAGCTCCACCGCGTTAGCTCCGCTGCGTTACGTCCGAGCTCCGTAGCTTCCTGCAGCACCACGTAGTCCAAACTGTTTACAGGAAGGACTGTTAGTATGTTAACTTCATACATTTGGAGCCAGAAAAAGATTTAATAACTTACTGGAAGCCGTTTCTCTGCGGTGTCCGTCCATCCAAAACCATCTGCTCGCGTTGGCCGCCATTAGCTGCACCTGTTAGCATTAGCCCATCCAAATCCGCGGCTGCTACTCCCGCCTTGTTAGCTCCGGGCAGTCCGGCATTAGCTGCACCTGTTAGCATTAGCCCATCCAAATCCACGGCTGCTGCTCCCGCCGCGTTGGCTCCGGGCAGTCCACCATAAGCGGCACCTGTTAGCATTAGCCCATCCAAATCCGCGGCTGCTGCTCCCGCCGCGTTAGCTCCAGGCAGTCCGGCATTAGCTGCACCTGTTAGCATTAGCCCATCCAAATCTGCGGCTGCTGTTGTCGTCCGGCGCGGTGTGGTGGCGGAGCGATCTGTGGCTGCTGCTCCGGGTCTGAGATGTCCACAGAGTTCACAGAGCGTTTCCAGCTAATTTATCCATATGAGGCAACCCTGATGGGACACACGGTCCTCCATAGCCGGCTGGCAGGAGCAGAGTCTGTAACTAAACGTAAAATGGAGGTCACCGCGGCATTTCCGGAAACGGCCGGAAGCTGCGTAATTATGATTAAAAATTATAATTTTTATTATAATTATTAATAATAAAGCCTTTAAAACAACCACAGCTGCAACAGAGTGCTGTACACATGAATTTAAGAACATTTAAACACAAAAAAAAGTTTGTTTTTTTCCCATATAAAATATGATAATCTCGTAAATTCGGAACCTCGTAAGTCGATGTGCTCGTAAATCGGGGACTATCTGTAAATTGTTTTGTTAACTAGTAAAGCTCCAAATGCTCAGTAGTTGACATTTTTTTAACTTCAATATTTAAGTTAAAAAAAAAAGTTAAACTACTGTGCCTAAAATGTGTACTGATAACTAATAGTCCAAATTATATATTGTTGTTGACTACTTTCACTAATTTTGGCTTTACAAGTTTACTAGCGAAGTAAAAATATTTACTAATTATTTAACTCAAATGTATATTAATTTACTAGTAAGGTATACCATATACATTAGGTTATGGTTACTAGCAGCGACTCAGTACTCGGTCATGAACGTCACTTAAATGTTTTGGTTAACTAGTGCACATAAAATATGTATAAGTTAACTAGTAAAACACCAAATGTTCAATCTGCTCTGTTAAAGCTTTTGACTTTACTAGTTATTTTGCAAAACTAAATGATAGGAATTTCAAACACCTTCACCTTGCTTCACATGCTCTGAAAATGTATCTACTGTATAAAAAAAACATGTTAAATGTTACCCCACACAAAAACCCTGGTTGAATGCAGAAGTTCGCACCCTGCTGGCAGCCAGGAACGCTGCCTTCAAGTCTGGGGACTCAGAAGAGCTGAGAAAGACCAGGAAAGAGCTGGTTGCTGGCATTAAGAGGGCCCAAGCCAATTATGCACAGAAGACTGAGGGTCAGTTCACCTCACAAGACCCACGGAGCATGTGGAGGGGCATTAAGTGCATAACTGATTATAAAGGGAGGAGTGTACAATGCCCCAAAGACCCATCTCTGCCTGATGCCCTCAACAAGTTTTATGCCCGCTTTGAAGACCCAAACAGGCCACCCAGCACCAGACTCACCTCATCACCAGATGAAGAGCATCTCAGCATGACCGCAGCAGAAGTGAGAGGCAGTCTCAGAAGGATCAACCCTCACAAAGCAACTGGTCCAGACAACATCCCTGGGAAAGTTCTGAAGGAATGTGCTGATCAGCTCTGCGAGGTGCTGACCGACATCTTTAACTCCTCACTTGCCCTGGAAACAGTTCCCACCTGCCTGAAGACCGCCACCATCATCCCAGTCCCAAAGAGCTCCACAGTGACTGGTCTGAATGACTATAGACCGGTGGCCCTCACCCCGATAGTCGCAAAATGCTTTGAAAAACTGGTCATGACCCACATCAAGACAACCGTCAACATCAACGAGGACCCTCATCAACATGCATACCGCGAGAACCGATCAACAGAGGACGCCATCTCCTCTGTGGTCCACACTGCTCTCACCCACCTGGATCAGAAGGACTCATACGTCCGTATGCTCTTTGTGGACTTCACATCTGCCTTCAACACCATGATCCCCCAAACCCTGATGGACAAACTATCCACACTTGGACTAAGCCCCTCCGTTTGTAACTGGGTCCTAGACTTCTTAACAAACAGACCTCAGTCCGTGAAGATCCACAACTTCTCCTCCTCCACCATTACCCTCAGCACTGGCTCTCCTCAAGGATGTGTGCTGAGCCCTCTTCTGTTCACTCTGCTCACATATGATTGTGCAGCCACCCATCCAGGCTGTCATATTGTAAAGTTTGCAGATGATACAGCGGTGGTGGGATGCATCACAAACAATGATGAGTCCAGCTACAGACAGGAGGTGGAACATCTGGAGAGCTGGTGCAAAGAGAATAATCTTCACATGAATGTGAAGAAGACAAAGGAGATGATTGTGGACTTCAGAAGGAACAAACACACCCACACCCCACTGAACATAAGAGGATCTGTGGTGGAAGTGGTCTCCAGCTACAAATACTTGGGTGTACACATGAATGATAACCTCAGCTGGAGCAACAACACCCTGATCAAGAAAGGTCATCAGAGACTCTACTTCCTCAGACGGCTGAGACGAGCTGGTCTGAGCAGCCCAGTCCTCACCTCCTTCTACAGGTGTGCAGTGGAGAGCATCCTGTGCTCCAGCATCAACGTGTGGCATGGAGGCTGCACAGCTGCAGAAAGAAAAGCTCTGCAGAGAGTGGTGAAGGCTGCACAGAAGTCTGTTGGAGTCAGTCTCCCCACCATCACAGACATTTACACCTCCAGATGCAGGAAAAGAGCCACCTGCATCATGAAAGACCCCACTCACCCAGCACACTCACTCTTTGCCCCACTCCCCTCAGGACGGAGGTTGAGGAGCATCAAATGTAGAACCACTAGACTGAGGAACAGCTTCTACCCTGAGGCTGTTAGACTCATGAATAAATAAATAATAAGAATAAACACTGCAAAATATCACATCATGCTGATGCTGATCTGTTTTCATGTTGCTGTGTTCATCTGTGACCATCTGCTCTTACAGACTCATGCTTGTGCTGCTGTTTATAATGATGTTTTTCTACTACATTAGTGCTTAGTGTATTACTAGTTGATGTTTTTCTTAGTTTTATCCTAGATGTTATTACTGTTTTTTTCTCTTAAATTTTGTTGCTGGATGTAACTGGGACCCTGTGTACATAATCTCGTTTCATCACATGTACCACATGCGGTGCAAATGACAATAAAGATTCTCTGACTTTGACTTAATAAACCACACAAAAGAGACAAGAAATTAGTTCAACACTGATCACAATCTTTGCAAAGGGGAGATTACTTTCAAAGCACCTTCGAAACTAGGTTTCAAACGTGTTGCCAGCCAAATCCGATTTTGTCCGCTTTTTTGTGCCTTTTTATTGATGATAGAGGCGGAGTTGATGAGTAACACAAGCCTCTGACAGTTCACAGATAAAACCGATGAGAAGTCATGGTTCTGTTCAAACAGGAACATCATATCAAAACAATGTCTAATCATGAGCTGCCTAAACTCATGGGCTTGTTTGTTCTTTGTCCAGGAAAAACAGCAGGTTGTACTTCTCAGATAAAAGTTGGTTCACTCACAGAAACTTTAATAAAGCAAGCTGGGTAATGATTTTGTCAGAGTACATTAAAGTAGTAAGTTTAAATGATCAATGTTGAATTCCTCTAACACTAAATAATTCTTGGTGTGCTTTAAGTGTCTGGGACATCATCTGCCTACTTTGCATGAAATGATACAAGATATATATCTTGTATCATTCAACTATGTTCGTTTTTGCAAACAAAATGATAAATTAATGAAAATTCCTTTCAAACTGAGTTTAAAATTAAAAACCGTGTTTCTTCACAGGACGTCCGACTACACGCGAATGCAACATCTGTGACGTAGGAGGATGAACGTCTTTAGAATGCCCCTATTACTGTAAATATTCATGGCTGACAAGAAATAAAACGACAAAATTAGCATTCGCCCTGTACACACGTAGCCGTTTATCTGTAAAACCGAACAGTTTAGCATGCGGTTTAGCCTTTCATCCACACGTGAACGCCGGTTGATGTAACTATAAACGAATAATAACAAAACTCCGGCCAAAGTGAAGATTTGAGAACTCTCCGTTTTCGAGTCTGCTTGTGGACTTTCAGAACGGAGCTTTCTGCTCCAGCTGGACCGGCAAAACTGGTTCTGCCGGTCCAGCTGGAGCGGCACTCACGTCACATAATGCTCTAAAAAAAGCACTAAAAAGTCAACATACCTGCTCTGACATGATTCCTAGTCGACATTTTCCTGCGTTTTATTAATTTTGTACTCCAACACGGTATTTAATAGTAGTTCAACCTCACGGTCTGTCCACACAAACGAAAGAAAATAAATAAATAAATAACAGGAAGTGTGGCTGCATGAGTTGAAGGGTTGTGACAGCACTACACTGCCACCTATGGGTTCAGCATATTCATTACAACTTTACAACGTTCTGTGGTGAAAAAAACGGGACATGTAAACAAACATTTTAAATATTCGAACATGTATGGACAGAGATATTTTTTGTGTGCAAATATTCGTTTTTCAAACACCAGGCTACGTGTGTACAGGGCCTAAGTTAAGATTTGAGCGATTTGTCTTCAGTTTGGGAAGCAGGAAGTTAGATGAGCAGAAACAGCAGGTTCCAGGGGCGGATCTAGAAAAATATCTATGGGGTGGCAAGAGGGTGGCAAGGATGTTTCAGGGGGTGGCAACACCCTCCCCCTCCACACACATACACACACATATATATACAGTATACAGGTAGTCCTCGACTTACGACGCCCCGACTTACGTCGTTTCGGACTTACAAACGCATCTCATTATAAAAATAAAAATAAACTTTTTTTAAAATAATTAATAAATAAATGTACAGTACTGTATAGTTACCAAGCACTTAGCCTATCCTAACACAGTTAAGGAGTGAGTTGAATTGTCTCCCTCCTCCCTAGCAGGCTCCATTCACATAAAGGGAGCTAGCTCCCTTTATGTGAAAGGGAGACAATTCAACTCACTCCTTCATCTTTAAAAACTGTGTTATGATAGGCTAAGTGCTTGGTAACTGTACAGTACTGTACATCTATTTATTTATTTTAAATTGTATGTGATCCTACTTACGAATTTTCGACTTACGAACGGCCCGTAGGTACAGAACTCGTTCGTAAGTCGGGGACTACCTGTATATATAAATAAAATGATGCAATGTAAAGGGAGAGACATGAAACAGCCAAAGTACAGGCAGCAGAAATACAGGTGTGTTCAGTCCTCTTTTCATTTCATTTCTTACTTCCCGCCACTCAGTCAGAACTTGACGTCTTGAGTCAGTTGTACATTGTGCTTCTTCTTCTTTAAATTTATTGGCAGTTGGCAAGAAAGTTAGGTGAGCATTACCGCCACCAACTGGTAAGGAGTGTGGACCATGTGACTACATTGTGCTGCATTCAATGTTGTCGGGAAAAAGATGTTCACGTTCGTAATGTCCAGCTGGGGTGGCAAACAGGGTGGCAAGGCTCTCTGTTGGGGTGGCAACTGCCACCCCATGCCACCCCAGTAGATCCGCCCCTGGCAGGTTCTAATTTAGGTCTGCTCCCGTATTATTTCTTTTTTTGTCTTATCTGTTCAGGAAGCGAGGGAGCTCCGAGAGGGGGTGCAACTTTGTGTATTCCATACTTGACAAAGTACTGTATTTCATCTTTTGGGAAAGTGAAAGGCTCACTTGTTCACTGATGATATTAGAACACCCAAATGCGACACAATGTAACGGCATTATACAAAAAAAAGGCAATCTGGCAGAGAATGCTCATGCGTTATCATGGCAGACCCAGACTGAGGTTCATCCTCCCACGTCGCAGATGTTACATTCGCGTGTAGTCGGACGTCCCGTGAAGAAACACGGTTTTTAATTTTAAACTCAGTCAGTTTGAAAGGAATTTTCATTAATTTATCATTTTGTTTGCAAAAACGAACATAGTTGAATGATACAAGATATATATCTTGTAACATTTTATGCAAATTAGGCAGATGATATCACAGACACTTTAATTTGTTGTAGCTTAGGGGTGGTTCACAATTTTCAACATTGCCACAAGCGTACAAACTGTATGCTGGGGAGGAGGGGGTCAAGAACTGATGCATACTTTTGTTAAATCAAAAAAATGCTAGACATTATTTTTGATTCGCCCTGTATAACCGACATGTTATTCTCCCGTATGGCGAATATTAACACAGTCAGTGAGCTCGGGTGTGAGCAGCCTGTTTGAGTGTCTTTTTGTAAGCATTGTGGTTTTAGTGCTTTATGCTGGTGAAGATTCTCAGTCATCCAGGACATGATCAAATCAAGAGCGAAACGTCTTTTGTTACAAATAAAGTCCAGTTGTTTCTGTATTGAACGCTTTTTATTTTATTTTAGTGCTTTAGTTCTTATAACTAAATTTTTAACACTAAAAGAGGTGTAGGCCCCAGGTTACAACAAACATGTGCTATTCTGTTTAACTTCTTTTCCCCCCAAACTCAAAGTCCTTTCTGTGATAGTCTGTTTCAGGTGTGTGTCATCTGTACGTCTGTATCTATGTTTTAAACAATTCTGAAACGTGTACAAATGTGGATTGACAATAATTTTACTTTAATACAATAACTTGTAGGAACATGGGTTTATGTCTCAGCTTTCCTTCTAATTAAATAGATTTTGTGAAAGTCAACATTTTTCTGTACACTTTTTCCATATAGGGTCTCCTAAAAGAGTTTGTTTTGTATGCTTGTGAAAATATTGAAAACTGTGAATCATCTCTCAAAATATTAATTACCCGGTAGTTGATTACTGTATACTGATTAAATGTATTCAGTGTTTCCCCTATATCTTGCCATGGCGGGGCGCTAATCTCGTCTGTGATTTTAGTTGAGGGCGGTGGGTGGGGGGTAGCGACACATCTGAGCTGCGCGCTGTTTGTATCGACTGTTTTCGAGTGGGGGGTATGTGTGTTCAATGTGAGGGACGAGGCGCTGCCTTAAGCTTTTTAGCTAGTATGCCTTTATTGCTTGTTGTTGGCGCTATGTCAGCATCGACTGGGGGGACGTTCAGTTCTGTTGACAGGACGTGGTGCCCCGTTTGAATAATGGTAGGGGAATATGCTGGTGAAGATTCTCATGGTAGGGGAAACACTGGTATTGGTAACCTTTAAAGCTCCAAACGCTCACTCTTTGATTCATTTAAGATGAATGCGTCCGTGCACGGTGCTCCTTTTGAGTTTGTAGATTCTTACAAATACTTGGGAATTTTGGTCGACACACATCTCTTTTTTGAACCACATGTTGAAAACTTGATAAAGAAACTGAAACTAAAACTGGGTTTCTTTTTCAGAAATAGATCTTCCCTGAATGCCAGAAAACACCTTGTAACTGCTACCTTCCTACCGGCCGTTAACTATTCATTCATTCATTCAACCTTTATTTATACAAGCTATCTTCGTTGAGCCATGGGGACTCATTTACAAGAGGGACCTGTCTCACTCACACCCAGGGTCAATTTAGAGTTACCAATCAGCCTAACATGCATGTTTTTGGACTGTGGGAGGAAACCGGAGCACCCGGAGAAAACCCACGCATGCACTGAGAGAACATGCAAACTCCACCCAGAACTATGGTGACTGTATTTACATGAATGCCTCTGCCAACTCCTTGCAGATGTTGGATGCTGTCTACCATGGCGTGCTAAGATTCATAACTGGTTGTAACTACCGTACCCATCAATGCACTCTGTTCTCCTCGGTCAGTTGGTCATCATTATCTACACGTAGATTCTCACACTGGTTCATTTTCATCTATAAATCCCTCCTAGGTCTGCTACCTTCTTATATTCATTCATTCAACCTTTATTTATACAGGCTATCCTCGTTGAGCCACGGGGACTCATTTACAAGAGGGACCTCTTTCACTCACACCCAGGGTCAATTTTATGGTGTGATCACACCGAACAGCTTTTCAGCAGCAGGAGCGTCCAGTTTACATGCAAAGTCAATGGGGGACGCGCTTCCAGCCACGTCTTGGCGTCGGGCGTCACGTTGCGTGCGTGTTGAGCGTGCGTGTTGAGCGTGCTGGAAAGCGTTTTCCGTGCACGTGAACCGGCTTCAGCCTCCAAACCGCGCATTCAACATGCTGAAGATTTCGCGGTTCAAACTTTCAAACGCCGCTCAACTCTCCCTGATTGGTTGGTGTGTCAACCAATCAGGGAGAGTCGGGGGGAGAAGAGAGGGGGAGAAGAGAGGAGGAGAAGAGAGGGGGAGAGTCCCTATGTGACGCGGAAACGAGGGGGCGCGCGCACTATGTGACGTATTGTTTGTGGGACACAGAAAAGACCCGCGAGGTCGTGTACTATGGAAGAGAAACTCATTGTAGCTGTGTGTTCGCGACAAGTCCTTCACGACCAGTCAAGTCTGCTCCACAGAGACGGAAATAAAAAGCTCCTCGCCTGGCGGAGTGCGCAGGACTCTGTGCGCAGGACTCTGTATACCGGTAAGCTCCTCCCACACACCCCGCAGCAGTTTCGCGTTCTGGCTTTCTGGTCCAAGTAGGTCCGGACACCAAGTGCGTCCACTTGCGTGCGTGACGAGCTTTTTGGAGGCCGAAATGCTGTTCGGTGTGACCACACCATTAGAGTTACCAATCAGCCTAACATGCATGTTTTTGGACTGTGGGAGGAAACCGGAGCACCCGGAGAAAACCCACGCATGCACGGAGAGAACATGCAAACTCCACCCATAAAGGCCCCCGGACCGGGATTTGAACCTTGGACCTTCTCGCTGAGAGGCAGCAGCTCTACCAGTTGCGCCACCGTGCTGCCCACATGTGCTCCTTCCACATGTCATACCGTCAGTGCAGTTACAACATGCGCTCTCAGGCCATTATTACCTGCAACGTTCCCTCTATGCAGACTGAACTTGTCAAAATGGCCTTTTCCTACTCAGCTCCTGCAACCTGGAACACCTTGCAACATGAACTGAAGTTGTCCTTGATTTCTTTAAGGGGTTTCAAACATTTGATAATGTCAATAGAAAAATCTAAGCAAATATGTTCTTGTTTTTAGTATTTCATTCTGTTTTATGGCACCCTTCTTCATTGTTTTGTACACTATTCTTATTTTAACCGCATTTTTACGGTAGTTTATTGTTGTCATTGTCTACTGTTTTGTGTTGTCTGTACTATGTTCTGTCTTGGGCAGGTCCCTCTTGTAAATTACCGGTAGTCCCCATGGCTCAATGAGACTAGCCTGTATAAAAAAAGGTTGAATGAATGAATGAATGAATGTTGTTGGTACCGGGAGTTGAACCGGCAATCTTCCAATGACAGGCCTACCTTCTCTAACCTCTATCTGCGCAACCACTCCCACCTAAACTACTAGATAATTAATAAAGTCCATAATATATATGCTAGTTAACGAGTTGGACTAAATTTGTCCTTAACAATAGGCCTTTCACAATAAACAATAAATCATTCGCATGATGAATGAAAATTATCTACATCATTTTTAATTTATTGGCTTTATCGTTTATTTGTCTCTTTCTACTGAAGACACTGGATGACAAAAGGCTAAACTCTGGTGCTCTTCACTGACTCCTCACTTTCTCTTTTCTCTTTAAAATCAGTTTTAACCGTCCAAAATTGCATTTTTGGATTGTTAAAAGCAGCTAAGCTAAGAAGCTAAGCTACGAGCTAAGAAAAAAGGCTGACCTTGGTGGGGAAAAACCTCTGTCTTGTTGAAGCTCCAGAATTCATGGTTGAAACCTGTGCCTTCGTGTAAAGTTTTTTTTTTTCCTGAAAAAAGAAGCTG
>JBBPBX010004022.1:37998-55205 GCA_038048925.1 Garcialebias charrua
CATCAGAGGTTTTTTATTCAGCAGGGCAACAAACATTCTGCACAGTCCAGAGTATGTGACAGGAAAATAAAACAAGAAGCGGCTACTTGAATCCTGATGTGAATAATCAGTTAATATCATCTGAATGAAATACAGTATATATATATATATAAATAAAAAAAAACGAGTTACCAGAATGGTGGCCCCATCTACACAACTTGAAACACTGAAATACCAATGCTGCGCCGGTAGGTGGCGAGAACGCTCATGGTAATATATCAGTGGAAAGATGTGACTTTGGGGTTGCTGGTCCAACCAAATACAACCCCCCAGGACTGTCTTTAAAAATAACTACGGTAGTTAACTTTAATTGTACATTACTGGATAAACAAAGATCAAAAGAAAAATAAACACTAAAGAACATTTGTAGCTTGACTAAATATTTGAGAAGTATCCGGCTGAAGGCGACCTTTTCCGGTGCAGAAATACTGAAAAGGGTCCAGCTGTAGACCGAGGGGACACTTGATGTCCATGTCCACTAAAACACACAAACTTAACTCACTTTTACAAGAAAAATATGGTCTCAACAATACCCCAAAACATAACTCTTTAACTCAGTCCCAACCCAAACCCTGACCCCTTACCATCAAGTCCAAACTAAAACCAAAACCAGATATTTAAAAAATATCTGGCGTAGTGTGGACGGGGCTTGTGCTTCAGAATCCTTGCAGTTATAACATAAATAAAATAAAATAAAACAAACGCTGTGATAAATGTTACCCGTTCGATCGAACATAGCTTGACTCAAACGTTAGACCTACAGTCACTCAACGGTTCTACTCCCTTATTTTTTTTATTTTACTGTTTGATGAAGAATAAAATCTACATACAGTACATACACAACTTTTAAAAATCAAAGTGCTGTGAGGCTTTGCATGTCAAACACTATGAACTCCTCAAAGATCCACGTTCCTGCAGATTAAGACATCTTACAGTCCTCCTTGCCCTTGCCTTTGCCTTTCTTGGTACTCTTTTTGGTATATTTCCCTGAAGGTGGAGCGTCTTTGTCGGCAACGTTCTGGTCTACAATCTTTGGTGAATCCAAATCCTGTTGGATGATGTCCAACCCTTCCTTGACTGATGCCGAGATGTTCTCGGTACTCTTCTCTGAGGCGACAGCTAGATCTTTTTCTTTTTTCTTTGTTGCGTTCTGTTTCTCCTCACAAACATTTTCCACCTCTTTAGGTGAAGACCCTCCAGGAGGCACAGAATCAGCTTTTGTGACCAGATGGTTCACCTCAACTGTCACCTTCTCATCTCCACCGTCTACTGGTTTGTCTTCAGTCTTTTTGTGCGTCTCAGAGTTACTTTGCGCCATCTCTGAACCTCCAACGTTGGTTCCATCTGACACGACCTCAAGTCCCTTCTCAACACCCTCCTGTTCTGGGACAATGGATGCAGTGGACTCTAGAGCTACTTCTATATCCAAGTCATCAAAATCAAAAGACTGCCCTTCATCATCCACATTATCATCATCTTCATCGTTGCTGACCTGATGTGAGGGTTGAGGTGAATCGACGCCCTCTGCTTCCTTCCTGCTGGATTCATGGATCTGCTCAGCCAAAGGATCAAGACAAGAGGATCCAGTGTCCTCATCTTGTTGAGCATTTAGAGATTCTAGATGTTCAGCCGCTTCTTTCTCCTCGGAGGACTGACTTGTAATCATCACTCCAGCAGCTTCCAAGTCTTTTGTTTCTGTTTTTGAATCAGCCTGATTTGTGTTTTCTGTCCCGTCCTGACCGTTTTCAGTGTTGAACCTTTTAGGTTTCCCGTCCGGCTCAGACTGATTTCCAGATCCTGCTTCGTCTTCGTTCAGCTCCTCGTTCTCTGTTCTGTTTTGCTTTAGCTCTCCTTCTCGATGGGAAGCAACAACCTCTTCTTTGTTTGCAATCTTTGGCATCGGTTGTCCATCGTTTGCTTTCGGACCAATGTCTAAACCAATGTTGGTAGGGTCAGCACTGTCCGAGTCCACAGCCAGGCTTTTAGCCACGTCTTCATCATCATCATGATCATCATGAGATGGTGTTGAGTTTCTATCTTTACTCTCAGGTTCATCAACATCCGTGTCACCCTTCCTTGGGCTGTGTAATTCAGGTTTATGTTCATCTTTACTGCCTGATTCAGCAGTGGTTTCATGTTTCGTCTCGTCTACAGTTTCTGATGGGGTCTGGACCTCTCCACTATCTGAGTTCTCTCCTCCTGTATCTATGATCGAAATGACCTCTTCATTGGGGTATTCAATGAGCTCAGATTTGAAGGGACTTGTCTTTGGTCCTGGACCGTTTGTGGACTTCTGTTCTTCTACTTTTAATGACATTAATCCACCATCTTTTCCCAGTTTACAATCTGTTATGGATTCCTCAAAAGATTCGACATGAGATAAACTTTCAGTGGGTTCCTTGGCCTCTGGTTCCATTTTTTGCATTTCCAAAATTTCTTCCTTGTTCTGTTCATCTTCAGTTCGCTCCACGCCGTCTTTGTTGAGCGTTTCAGGATGGTACGGCATTTCGCAGGATACTACAGCTTCCTCTGATGCCTCGGTGCGGAGAGTTTTCCCTTCACTGAGCTCATCTGAAACATGATCTATGAATAGTTCTTGGAAAGGTTCCTTTAGAAAATACCTTTCAGAAGATCCTAATGATCCTACTTTCTCCGTGTCCAAAGTTTCTTCCTGGTTCTGTACATCCTCAGCTCTTGCTTCTTGTGGTGTTTCAGAAGATATTGCAGCATCAGCTTCTTCTGATGTTGTTTTCCCTTTGTCAAGCACATCTGAAACATGATCTGGGACTGCTTCTTGAAAACTTTCCCTTTTAGACAAGCTTTGAGTAGGTTCTAAGGCTTCTTCCATCTTCTCAGTTTCCAAAGTTTCCTCCTCGTTCTGTACGTCTTCTATGTCCTCTCGTCTTGCTTCATTGGGAGTTTCCATGTGGCCAGGTGTTTCAAGAGACACTACAGCATTAGTGTTTTCCAAGGGTCCAGGTTCCCCTTCTTCAAACTCACCTGAAACATGGTCTGTGATTGATTCTTGGAGAGTTTTCCTCTCAGAACAGCTGTCAGTAAGTTTTACTAGCTGTATCTTTTCCCTTTCCAAAGTTTCTTCCTCATCCTGGTCACCTTTAATGAGCTCCACCTTTGCTTCACCGAGTGTTTCAGAAGATCCCACAAATTCAGCTTCTCCTAAAGACTTGGCATTGATAGTTTCCTCTGCGTTTCCCTTTTTACAAACTAGATCCGTGATCAGTTCCTTCTGGGAACAGTTTTCAGCGGGTTCTACTTCAACTACTTGGTCAGGTTCTTGACCGTCCTGTTCATTACTGACCTGATCTGATGGGGGCGTCTTTAAAGTTTCAGTGACACTAGTGTCAGGTTCTTTGGTGACCTCGTCGTTACTTAGAACTGTTTTTATGTTCTTTTCTGATTTGTCAACATTTTCCTCATCTTTTTGTTGGTTCTTGTTATCCAAAGAACCTCCTTTCTTTTTGCTCTTCCTCTTCTTTTTCTTCTTTTTGCCCGAAGCCGTAGAAACCTGAGGCTGAGACTTGCTTGGCACTTCCTCAGCTTCGTCGTTGTTTGCCTCTGCTGCATTGTCGGGCTCTTGTTGAGGTTTGGTGTTTGGAACAGACTCATCGGCTAAGATTTGTTTCTGGAGTACTTGTGCAGCATTTTCCTGTGGATTTAGCTCAGTGGTTCTCAGACTACCCTCCTCACCAGGTCCCTGTTGGCTGTTCTCTAAATGCTCGGTAATGTTTGGTTTAACATCCATACTTTCTGTTAAGCCTGGACTTTTCTCAAAAGTTTCCTCCTCAGACGCTTTGGTTTGTGGAACACTTTCTTTGGAACTTGTTTGAATCTCAACGTTTTGCCTTACAATAATGACCTTTTTAGGTTTAACATCCGTACTTTCTGTTAAACCTGGACTTTTCTCAAAAGTTTCCTCCTCAGACACTTTGGTTTGTGGAACACTTTCTTTGGGACTTGTTTGGATCTCAACGATTTGCCTTACAATAATGACCTTTTTAGCTCCAATGTCTGGACAGTCAATGGCATCAACGTTTAAGTCTTTGATGAGTTCACTTTCTCCTGACATGCACTCCTCTTTGGGTAAACAGGTCTCTTGTTCTTCAGCAGGCTGGTTTTCAAGGCAGACTTCTGTTTGGGGCACCTGGACAACATTACAGAGTGCATCAGGACTCGAGAGGTTCTCGTCCTCCAGTGTTTCTTGTTGCTTTGCAGCCACCTCTTCCTCTCTGCAACCCCTCAACTCAGCCTCCTCTTTGCTGCCTGGGAGATGATGAAGAGCACACGATGACAGAAGGCCAACACAAAGACTTTTCAACATCTTCATCATCAGGAGGCGCAGCAGCAGAGGTCAAAGTCAAGGCAGAAACACCTGATTGGGTTTGAGGGCGGAAAGAGAAGCAAAGAACCGAAATGTCTGAGAGAAGCAGCAGGAGAAGAGACAGTAAGAACACCTTGAAGAAATCCAGCAGGACAAGAAAGAGCTTCACAATAATCAAAATAAATCTGCACTAAATAGATCAATAGTTTCTAAAAAAAAAACAAAAACAAAAAAAAAAAAAACACCACCCACATTTTTAAAAACCATCAAACAACCACACATCCCACCTTTGGTCAGTTTTGTTCATTTAGTCTTAGTGATTATGTTAGTAAACGTGCACAAGAAGCCTAAAAGAAGCCAGAATGTAAAAAGAAAAATCTAAAAATGAGAAGTTAGATTTTACAGGAGAGTATGAAGCCAGGTTGATGTGCCTGAAGCTGTTAAACTGGTGATTCTCTGTATTTTTATCAACTGAAAACAAGACCTGTCGCGATAAACAAGAAATCAATTAATCGCATGATAAATGAAAATTATCGACCTCATTTTCATTTATCGGCTTTATCATTTCTTCGTGTCTCTTTCTACTGAAGACACTGACAAAAGGCTCAAAGTGTTCTTCACTGACCTCTCCCTTTCTCTTTAAAATATATGTTTTAACCATCCAAAATCAAGTTTTTGGATCCTTAAAAGCTGAGAAGCTAAGCTATGAGCTAAGCTAACAGGCCGACCTCGGGGGGAAAAACCTCCGTCTTGTTGAAGCTCCAAAATTCACAGTTGAAACCGGTGCCTTCATAAAAAACGTTGTTTTTCTCTGAAAAAAGAAGCTGAGAACTTGTTTACTGATTTTTTTATTCAAAACTTTGTGTGACAGATGCTATACTAAAGAGCTCAAACCACACCGAGCGTCCGCCATTTTGAGAACCAAAAACAAACAAACAGGAGAGACAGTCCATGTCACGTCAAGAGGCCGCCATCTCATTTTTCTTAAAGAGACACGTTGCTCGCTCCCTAACTATCCATCCTTCAGTTCCAACAGTCTTATACTGCCATCCAGTGGTCGAAAAATGGTACTACACACAAAATTAACCAACATTTCTTAAATTTGACAATAATTACTAATTGTCAAATTCAAACAGAGGTGGGGACTCGAGTCACATGACTTGGACTCGAGTCATTAAAATCACGACTTGAGACTTGACTTGAAAAAATGCTGAAAGACTCGGACTTGACTTAGACTTGCACGCCATTGACTTGGGACTTGACTTGACTTGAAGCTTTTTACTTGAAAAGACTTGATATTTTAGTCAAGTCAAAATTTTAAAACACGTTATCCCCTCTCAACACCTTGGCTGCGCCTAGAAATTCTGTCCATAAAAGTTATGAACAGAATCGGTGACAAAGGGCAACCTTGGCGGAGTCCAACTCTCACTGGAAATGAGCCTGACTTACTGCCGGCAATGCGGACCAAGCTCTGACACCGGTCGTACAGGGACCTAACAGCCCATATCAATGGGCCTGGTACCCCATACTCCCGGAGTACCCCCCACAGAACCCCCCGAGGGACGCGGTCGAATGCCTTCTCCAAGTCCACAAAGCACATGTAAACTGGTTGGGCAAACTCCCACGCACCCTCCAGGACCCTGCTGAGGGTGTAGAGCTGGTCTAGTGTTCCACGACCAGGACGAAAACCACACTGCTCCTCCTGAATCCGAGGTTCGACTATCCGACGGACCCTCCTCTCCAGAACCCCTGAATAGACCTTACCAGGGAGGCTTAAGAGTGTGATCCCCCTATAGTTGGAACACACCCTACGGTCCCCCTTTTTGAATAGGGGAACCACCACCCCAGTCTGCCAATCCAAGGGAACTGCCCCCGATGTCCACGCGATATTGCAGAGTCGCGTAAGCCAACACAACCCTACAACATCCAGAGCCCTAAGGAACTCCGGGCGAATCTCATCCACCCCCGGAGCCTTGCCACCGCGGAGCTTTTTAACCACCTCGGCGACCTCAGCACCAGAGATCGGAGAACCCGACCCAAAGTCCCCAGGCTCCGCTTCCTCAGTGGAAGACGTGCCAGTAGGATTGAGGAGGTCTTCGAAGTATTCCGCCCACCGACTCACAACATCCCGAGTTGAGGTCAGCAGCACGCCACCCCCACCATAAATGGTGTTGGTCGCGTACCTCTTTCCCCCCCTGAGACGCCGGATGGTGGACCAGAATCGCCTCGAAGCCGTACGGAAGTCATTCTCCATGGCCTCTCCGAACTCCTCCCACGCCCGAGTTTTTGCCTCAGCAACCACCCGAGCCGCATGCCGCTTGGACTGCCGGTACCTATCAGCTGCTTCCGGGGTCCCACAAGCCAAAAAGGCCCAATAGGACTCCTTCTTCAGCCTGACAGCATCCCTCACTGCCGGTGTCCACCACCGGGTTCGAGGGTTGCCACCACGACAGGCACCAACAACCTTGCGGCCACAGCTCCGATAAGCTGCCTCGACAATAGAGGCGCGGAACACGGCCCACTCGGACTCCATGTCCCCCGCCTCCCTCGGAACGTGTTCAAAGCTCTCCCGGAGGTGGGAGTTAAAGCTCCGTCTTACGGGAGACTCTGCCAGACGTTCCCAGCAGACCCTCACAATACGTTTGGGTCTGCCAGGTCTGACCGGCATCCTCCCCCACCATCGGAGCCAACTCACCACCAGGTAGTGGTCAGTTGACAGCTCCGCCCCTCTCTTCACCCGAGTGTCCAAGACATGCGGCCGCAGATCAGATGAGACGACAACAAAGTCGATCATCGAACTGCGACCTAGGGTGTCCTGGTGCCAAGAGCACATATGGACACCCTTATGCTTAAACATGGTGTTCGTTATGGACAATCCATGACGAGCACAGAAGTCCAATAACAGAACACCACTCTGGTTCAGATCAGGGGGGCCGTTCCTCCCAACCACACCCCTCCAGGTCTCACTGTCATTGCCCACGTGAGCGTTGAAGTCCCCCAGTAGAACAAGGGAGTCCCCAGGAGGCGCACTCTCCAATACCCCCTCCAAGGACTCCAAAAAGGGTGGGTAGTCTGAGCTGCCGTTTGGTGCATAGGCACAAACAACAGTCAGAGCCCGTCCCCCCACACGTAGGCGAAGGGAGGCTACCCTCTCGTTCACCGGGGTGAACCCCAACGTACAGGCACCAAGTGCCTGTACGTTGGGGTTTTACCTAATTGACTTAAAAATAAAAATAAGTATTGAATCAGTGAATTTTACAAATAAAGGGTTATAATTTTGTGTTGTAGTAGCTGAGAGTCATCCCCAACAGGTGATGGAAGATCTTTGGTTACAGCTTCGGTGTGGAAGTCAAAAAACGGTAAGTTTTTAGTTTCCAGCATTAATAATAATAATAATAATAATGAATTCAATTTATAACGCACTTTTCATTAATGAAAATCTCAAAGTGCTACAAGGTGCAACAGAAATTAAATGTCAGTAAAACAGTAATAAAACAAGTAAAATCAATAACAGTATCAACTAAGATCAAAAGTAGAATCATGAGGAGGCAGAGTATGCTCGGTTGAAAAGAAAGGTCTTCAAGCCGCTCTTAAAGTCAACCACAGACTGTGGGACCCTCAGACAGTCAGGAAGAGAGTTCCACAGGCGGGGGGCAGCCACACTGAAAGCCCGGTCTCCCATGGTCCTTAATTTGGTTCTCGGAATGTGAAGGAGATTACTGTTCTGTGACCGCAGCGACCGGGTGGATGAGTGTGGAATAAGAATATCCTTCAGATAATCTGGTGAAGCTCCATGTAAGCATTGATGTGTAATGAGAGCAGTTTTGTACTGAATTCTGTAGGCGACAGGAAGCCAATGAAGGTTATGAAGAATGGGCGTAATATGTTCAAATTTACGAACTCGCAACAAGATCCTTGCAGCACTGTTTTGAATATATTGAAGTTTCTGAAGGTTTTTGCCAGGGATTCCAATAAACAGGGAGTTGCAGTAGTCGAGCCTGGAGGAGACAAAAGCATGGACGAGCTTCTCAGCATCGGAAAAAGTTAGGGATGGGCGAAGTCTAGAGATGTTTCGAAGATGGAAGAAGCAAGTTTTAAACAGAAGCTTAATGTGATTTTCAAATGTAAGATTGGAGTCCATTTTTATTCCAAGATTAGTAACAGAGGTGGAGAGGGGGATGTCCTGTCCAGAAAAGGAAAGTGTTGTTATAGTAGATGTCTGTACCTGGTGAGGGGTGCCAATCAGTATGGCCTCGGTCTTGGAGCAGTTTAATTGAAGAAAGTTCTGATTCATCCATGCCCTAATTGCCTCCAGGCAGGCAGAGAGGGCAGTGAGTGAAGATGGAGATGACAAGGTGGAAGATGAGGATGCTCCAGTCCTGATGTAAAGCTGTGTATCGTCGGCATAACAGTGAAAAGAAATGTTGAACTGATTAATAATTTGACCTAAAGGCAGCATGTAAAGGGAAAACAACAGGGGCCCCAGAACCGACCCCTGAGGGACACCACAGGAGACAGAGACTGTCTGGGACGTGGCGTTGCCAAGACTAACACATTCCAGCCTATTGGAGAGGAAAGATTTAAACCAGTCCAGGACGGTGTCACAGAGACCGACCTCCACATGAAGACGGTGGAGGAGGATACTATGGTCCACAGTGTCGAAGGCTGCAGTGAGGTCAAGGAGGACAAGGATGGAGGGAGAGCCAGTGTCAGCAGCCAAGAGGACATCATTAGTAACTCTCAGCAGTGCAGTCTCAGTACTGTGAGCTGCCCTGAATCCAGACTGGAACTTCTCATACAGGGAGTGTTGTTGTAAGTGATCCTGCAGCTGAGCAGCAACTGCTTTTTCCAGCACTTTAGACAGAAAAGGGAGGTGTGAAATTGGGCGGTAATTAGAAAAAATGTCGGGATCCAAATTAGATTTTTTCAGAAGAGGCCTAATGATGGCAGTTTTTAGAGGCAGTGGAACATGACCAGATTGAAGAGACTGATTTATTATTTGAGTGATAAGTGGGCCTATTGCAGAGTGATTGGATTTTATGAGAGACGAGGGGAAAGGATCCAGGGCGCAGGATGAAGGCTTCATTTTCTTGATGATGGCCTCCACCTCACTCTGAACAACTTCGTCAAAGCTGTTAAGGGTCCCAGAATGCAGACGGGTAGATGGCACACTGAGAACAGGGAGGTTGTGGAGCTGAGATCTGATAGTGTCAATTTTGGTTTTAAAAGATGAAAGAAACAGCTCGCATTTTTGAGCAGAGTCCTCAAGAGTTTGTTTAATGGGATTAAGCAGACGAGTTATTGTGGAGAAGAGCTGTTTAGAGTTTCCAGGGCAGGTGTTGATGATGTTAGAATAATATTTGGAGCGTGCTTCTTTAAGAGAATAGGCGTACGCTTTCTGATGTTCTTTGTACGCCTGCTTATGTACCGAGAGACCAGATGATTTTAGACGTCTCTCGATAGCACGGCCAGTTGCCTTCATCTTGCGCAGCTCATCAGTGTACCAAGGGGCTGAACGGGAGAAAGACACCAGTCTTGTTTTCAAGGGAGCATGTAGGTCCAGGAGCTCCCCAAGAGATTGGTTGTAGTAATCCACAGAGTCATCTGCAGAAGGATGATTGACAGCGGTCAGGATGTGAAGATCAGCAGACAGAACATCAAGGGAAATGTTTTTAAGGTCACGGAACTGGATGGGTCGTTTTGGGTTTGAAGCAGGCGAAGATGAAGGCACTTCCAGGGAGATGACCCTGTGGTCTGAGACACCCAGGTCATATACAGATAAGTTATTGATGAGTACAGTGTCTGTAATCACCAAATCCAGAGTATGCCCCCTGCTGTGCGTAGGGGCGTCAACATGTTGAGTGAGATTAAGAGAATCCAAAAGAGACTTAAAATCTGTTGCCAGAGGTGAAGAGGAATTGTCCACGTGGATATTCAAGTCGCCAAGAAAAATAGTCTTCACAGGGGAGGTGCAGAAATAAGTGAAGAGGTCATGTATCTCTGAGTTAAATGAAACATGCGGTTTGGGAGGTCTATAAATTAATATAACATTCATCAGGAGTGGGGCTTTGAAGCTGAAAGCCAGACATTCAAAAGAAGAAAAATCCTGAGAAACCAGATGCGACAGCCCTAAACTACTGCGGTAGATTACAGCCAGACCACCACCGCGGCCGGTGCTGCGGGCTCTCTGCAGATAGCTGTATCCAGATGGACAAGCTTCATTTAAAGAACTGTACATTAAAACTGTCATCTCGCTGATCTTCGAATTCCCCTGCGTCCATACGTACGACTGAAGGTTTAGATGTTTGTTCTGCAGATGACAGAAGGTCTGGTGGTCAAACATTTAGTTTTATTTATCTGTGGGACTCTTCTGATGAGAAAACTCAAGAGCTCAAACACTATGGAAGTCAATGGAGGTTTGGGTGTGGGCCCTCTGAGGGGAGGGGAGAACAAACTGGAGCGGTTCACAGCTGGGCTGAGGATCAGAACCTCCAGATCTGAGGCCCTGGTCCTCAGTCAGAGGGTGGACCATCCTCTCCACATTGGGAATGAGGTTCTGACTCGAGTGGAGGAGATCAAGTATCTCAGGGTTTGGTTCTCAGGGAGCAAAAGACGGATCGGTGCAGCTTCTGTAGTATTGTGGACTCTGTGCCAGTCCATTGTCGTGAAGAGGGAGCTGAGCCGCAAGGAGAAGCTCTCCGTTTACCGGTCGGTCTACGTTCCTACCCTCACCTGTGGCCTTGAACTCTAGGTAGAGACTGAAAGAACCAGATTCTGGATCCAAGAGGTCTGAATGAGTTTTCTCTGCAGGGTAGCTGGACTCTTCCAGGGTGAGAAGTTCAGTTCTCCAGGTGAGACTCGGAGGAGAACTGCTGCTCTTCCACATCCAAAGGAGACAGGTGAAGTAGTTCAGACATCTGGTCAGGATGGACCCTGGACGCCTCCCTAGGGAGGTGTTCTGGACATGTCCAACTGAGAGGAGAGCCCAGGGAAGACCCAGGAGACTCTGACAATACTGTTTCTGCTGGTCTGGGAACACCTTGGAGTCCTCCAGAAGAGCTGGAAGAGTTGGCTGTGGAGAGATGCTGGACCTCCCTGATCACTTTGCTGCCTCTGAGACCAGAGTCCAGAACCAGATGATGGACTGGACCCTATCCTTCTCCTAGATCTAAAGCCCAGCCAACCCATTAAGGACCTCGTTTCAGCCGCTTGGATCTAAGATCTCGTTTCAGTCCTGATCCAAACCTCCTGACCGCAAGTGGTGGTTGGAACGTAGACACAACAATAAATCCAGAGCTTTGCCTTTTGACTCAACTCATTCTTCACCATGACCAACCGAAGCAACGCCCTCATTACGGAAAACGAGGCCCTGATCCGTGGATTCAACTCCATCGTACAGTCACTCAGGAACAAGACGCCCAGACACCATAACTCTCCATGGCTGCCTTTTAATAAAAAGTGGTCGATGTTGGAGGATTTAAATCGGACGGTTAATTCGTTGAACAAATATAATCTGTAATGTAACGTCGTATAAACTGTAAATAAGAGTTTGTCTGCAAAGATTTTAGAACGTTTCGACAGCTCAAAAGTTGAACATTCAGCGGTGAAATCTTACTAAACATAAACAGTGATTGTGTAAAAGATCAAAACACCAGGTTGATTTTTAATTTATTTATTTATTCAACACCACAAACTCATGTCACAAACACTGAGAATTAAATTGAACACTTTTAAAAACACGTTAACCGAACTTTAATGAACTGGACTCTGTTGTTTCATCCTGGTGGACACTGGACCCACATCCGAACCGCCGGTCCGCTTCGTGGAACAGCTTCGACCTCGCAGGAAAAAAATAAAAATAAAACCTCAGTTGGTTGTTCTGTGATCGAACTAAACACAAGGAAAGATTATTAAGAACATGGTTTACCTTGTAGCGCTGCTGTAAATCAGCTGATTCTCACGGACTAAAGTCAGACATGTTGACTCGGTTCCGGTCCAGTCAGCAACTGGTGCGCAGATGAAGCGGCCCCACTTGGTGTCAAATCTGTTGACTCTTATCCAAATTCCAGCTTTAACTTGTTAACTTGTTGACAACAACTTGTAGTAGCTGAACTTTTAGCCAGAGAGGAAAACAGGCTGCCTCGTGTGCTTTGTTTACCTCAGGCAGCAGTGGCACGCATGCGCAGTAGTGAAGGTTCCAAAAATCACAGCGCCATCTAATGGCCCAGCATGGTAACTACAGTAAATTCATGAGTACGGGGGGTGGAGGGGGGAGAGAGTCGTATCCACAGAATTCGCCCATGTCAACGCAAAACTTTCAACCTAATTAACATACCCAAAAGTTGCGTTTCCCCCACACAGTGTCCGTGTAAACAGGGCCTTGATCTCAGTTTCAGTGTTTCAAAAGCTGGGCATCAGTGGGGAAAAAAAGGGCAATTAGGGCACTGATCGGTTGTTAGGTTGATGGTCCTCCTTCATCATGGTTGATCCACTATGAGAAGGTGCTATTTATAAAACTGAGTTTAGTGCAGCTCCTCAGACTGACAAAGTATTTTGGATAAAATATGAAACGTTTCAACAATTATTTTTTAATCTGTCCAGAGGATCTGATTTAACTTTGTTAGATGTTTCAAAAGCTCTTTAAAATTTTCAAAGTGTGGTGAACACATACTTGAACTTCTTGCTAATTTATAAACGCTTTGCCTTCCAACTAATCGTTTGTTTCTTAAAAACCGAATACTCGTGTGAATATACTTGGAAAAAAGTAGGTGCAAGTTCTGCAACTGCATCAGGCAAATTATAGCATATGGTGTAATTTCATGCTTTGATTGTCTCCTACAAATAGCACTTGTTGCAGAGCTAAGCAAAGTGAGTCATCTTGCCACTGCTCCAGCTAAACAGTCTCTGATGGCTGTCAGTTTGAGAGCAGCTTCGCTCAGCTGGGGTAATATGATGGATACGAGCAAGGCTGCATTAATCACAGCTGAATGTTGGTGTTCTCAAACTGGAGCTGAAGGTTTATTGAAAAAAAAAGAGGCACGCTGCTGGAGTTGAATAAAGTTGAATCTGGAGGAGCTTTCAAACAATATTCACACTTAGTTTGTGTGTGATTTGTTAAGAAGACACTTTTTCTCTATTAATAAAAAAATATGCGAGACACCATCATAATGAAAATGAAGCTCTCACTTTTACAACTTCATGTGTTTTAGGAGAATTTTCACAAGTATCATCCCGTTCTTTGGAGGTCTTAAAATTATGTAAATGCCTTTGTCAACATTTAATAAAAGCAAGGACAAAATGTTTCTACAAGTCATTGCTCCATATTTTTATCTCCTCATCTGCAAGAATTTGACGTGAACATCTTTTATGTGAGCTTGTGACTCACTAATGTAAAACAATTTTGTTTCAAGTCTTCATAGTTTGGCAGCGTTAGCAGGATTGTCTTACGCTCTGCTCTTCCTGTTGAGTTGAAATGCGAATTTTGACTTTGTATTTGTTAGCAAAATATCTCAGTTTCATTTCAGTTTATTGATAAAGTGCCAAGTCACAACAGAAGTCGTCTCAGGGTACTGAACAGAAACATCCACACACATTAAAAAACGACATTCAGTAAAAGTTATCTATCTAAGGGGAGTGGTGGCCAGAGGTGGGCCTGTGATTGAAAGGTCGCTGGTTCAACTCTCCACACTGACGAGATCAAAATGGGTGTGGTGAAATTTAAATACCCACACCTTCCTCCTCTCTCAGCTCTACACAGTGAAATTAAGGATATTACCCAAATCTAAACTACACACTGATTGGGGTTTTATTGTTTTAGATTTGACTAAGTTATAAGTGATTCAACTAGAACTGAACCTGTTTGCCGTCTTAATAAATGTCTCGACATGACGTCTGCTGCAAACTGGCACCATGTAGATAAAAACTAAAAGAAAATTAATCACGCACAAAGCCCTATTGTGTTCAGACTACGCAGACCGTGCAACACAGCTGAGAATATTAAATTAATTCAAGGCATGCAGTCTCAAACCAAGCCATAAATCAGTGTCAGTGGAAGAGGAAGCGACAGTGAAATATTTAATATCACTTAATTTTGAATAGAGTCCCGCGAGGGTTGAAAGATGAGACTTTAAAAGCAGCTCTCACAGGATGTTTTCCTGCATTCGAATATTGGGTGGTTGAAAGCAGGAAAACAAACACGGCGTGTTTCCGGCGTGGAGGGATGAGCGTATGAGGAACAGCCCTGATCTCAGATGTCTGTGTCAGATCCTGTCAAGGCAGACATAACAGGCTGGGGAGAGCCTCTTATTTAATGCAGATATCGTGCTGTAAAGCTGCTGAAAGGTGGCAGTTATGGATCTAATTTATGGTATAATAAGACATGGGGGTTTGATTTAGTTTTTAACAGAACTGCATGTTGAAACATCATTGTCATATCAATGCAGTGGAGTTGTGCATTTGGACAAACGGGCTGTTTTAAGTCCTTGAAAATGCAGCATGAATGGAGCTTCTGCAGATAAAATATGCAGAACGAAAACTATTATTCAGCCCAACTGGTCTTTTTTTATCCATTGTGAACATCACATAAAAAGAAAGAGCCTCCAAAATGTGTATACATTTTTTTACTCCATTTGTACTTTAAAGTCTGCATATTTTTATACCTTTTTGCTTTAAAAGTTCATCCACTGGGTAGAACCGTGCATGCTCACCCCTACAGTCACTTTAGAATCTTCAGTTAACCTGACATGCATGTTTTTCAGGGATTAAAAAAAACAGTGTAAGAATTATACAACAATTTATGCTCAAAAAGCGTTTTATTTGAGTTGACAGTATCATTACCTCAACCACATAGTTAATACCACAGATATACAGTTGTCCCTCGCTTCTTCCGGTTCATTTGTCATGGACTCGCTCTATTGCCGTTTTACAAAATAAGATTGGACATGACACACAAATGGCTGATTGATGGATGAGCCGCACGATCTGCATGAATTTTTATTTAAAACAAATATATTTTTTTATTATTTAGCACCTGCTGCACATTTGTACAGCCCACACTGCAGGATTAACTTCCTGATGCAGCTGATCAGCTGTTCTCCGTGCATGATCATCTGTTCAGGGCGGATAAGTGGGCGTGGCCAAGAGCACTTGCAGGTGGCAAAGAGCAGACGAGGCAGGGAGCTGAAATCATGACATTCTGTGTCTTTTAGAGCATTTAGAGTTTAGAAACAATGGGCCTCATGCAAGAACCGTTCGTACGCACAGATTTGTTCTTAAACTGTGCGTACGAGTGATTTAGGATCATTTGTGGCATTCAACAATGTTTTCGTATTCTAAGATTTTTTTCAGATACGAACAAAATTTACGTGTGGTCCAGACCTGTCGTATATTTTACGAGCAGTCAGTCTGCTGTTATCCAGACGGATTTTCTCCACTAATAACTTTATACTTCGTTATTTAGAAAATATTTTGGGTTTAAAAAAATCACGCACCATAATTATTCTTGACAATAGGTTATTCTGTTTGAATTAGAATTATAATTTTAAGTTTAATTTGTCTGGTGTGTCGCAGGCTTCGGTGAGTCGTGCGCTCCCCTTGGTCATCAAAGCCCTCCTCAAATTAACACCCAGGTACATAAAATTCCCATACACCGCCGCAGAACAAGTACAAATTAAGACTGATTTTCATGCTATTGCTGGACTGCCAAACACCATCGGAGCAATAGACTGTACACACATACGGATCAAAGCACCTTCACCTGACGCATTCCCATTCCTCAATCGGAAGCAATACCACTCCATAAATGTCCAAATTATATCTGATTCGAAATATAACCTGCTAAATGTGGTTGCGCGATGGCCAGGAGGAGCGCATGACTCATTTGTGCTGCAAAACAGTGCTGTTGGCACGCGTCTTGCGCAAGGTGCGCATGGAGATGGCTGGCTTGTTGGTAACTTTTTAATTTGTAATTGAGGATTTGGAATTATTCTCTGATCATTTACCTATAACTCACTATTTTCCACAGGTGATCGAGGCTATGCATTAGCCCCATGGCTTATGACACCTCTAAACAGCCCTCAGACAAGACAGGAGCGCTTGTGTAATAAGCTGCATACACGCACTCGTGCTGTAGTTGAGCGCACAATTGGAGTTTTGACATGACATTTATTTTTCCATCCATCTCGGTAACGCAGACTTTTCCTTGACCTCCTCCTGTTGCAGTCATAGAGCACCGTGCTGCGGCGAGACGTTTTTTTGAAGCCATTTTCAGATCAAACCATTTTTTCTTGATTTCTGATACTGTACGACCCACGGGAGACACAACATTAACAGCAGTGGTTATTTCATGCCATTCTTTGGCTTTAGCTGGTCCTTTAATCCCATGAGTGACGCTGCTAAAAAGGACAGATTTTCTTTTCTCGATCTCGGAGAGCAGAACTTCAATCTCCGCACCCGTAAAGTTCTTCTTTTTACTTTTCGCTGTCATTTTATGAACGGACACTTCCTGCTCTCTGAGGCAGGAAACGTAGCCTTATATGGTGTTTTGAGGGGTGGGAATTATGTAAATGACCTCTCCGCGTGCACGAGCAGGTGGATAGAACAGGTGCAATTCATTATATTTACGCAGCTCATTTACACACTTTTCCTGAGGATAGAAGAGTTTGTTGAATCTGACGTGGCATGTTCGTACGAACGCTTCGTACGAACAAAAGTAAGAGAAATTTAGGATAAAAATACGAACATGTTCTTGCATGAGGCCCATTGTTTAGAATATTGCAAGAGTGTGGGAAGGGTTTAAAATGCCTTTATATATATATATATATATATATAC
>JBBPBX010004022.1:60408-79082 GCA_038048925.1 Garcialebias charrua
CACACACACACATATATATTTAAACCACTGTCCGGCCCCCTGAGCTGCTGGCTTTCAGTCACTTTGGCCCCCTGTATAATTGAATAGCCCTGATCTAGGCTGAAACTTTAGCCAAATTTGGTTTATTTATTTAAAAAAATTAAATGTTTAGATATGTACAACCATATGTAGATGTTGAATGGTGGTTTGCATTTAGTAGAAGCTTCCATACACTCGTGACTTACTCTAAGCATGAACTAGATTTCTGGCTTTTTGAATGCTTCTTGCATCATTTTGAGCTAACAAGTCAGAGCAACACCATAAGAATCGTATATGGATCATTTGTTTCTGTATGTAGTTCAGTTCAAGTAGCAATTTATAATACATGACAAGCAATTGTCCTTTTTATTAAGTGAAAAAACAAACTTAATCCATCTTTATGATGCCCTAGAGCTGTCTTGTCAAGCTCACATCTTGTGTTAGTCAATTTTTCTATGACTCATTAAATGAAAGTGTCTGGTTTCCCGTTTTCGTCTGCTGGTATGAAATAAATGTAAAAATATACATTTATATTAACCCCTTCTGTCAGCCTTTTTTTTTTACCTTTCAACTGAAATATAACGAATTTCTGACAGTGTTGTTGACTGAGAAGTTTATGTTTGGGGGTTTCAGACCTACACCAACCTTTTATTTTTGTTTAAAATCCTGGATAGGATTCTAGTGACTTCAACGACTTATGTATAAAACGTATTTTTATGTTACACGGACTGAACTGCTTGAGCTGCAGGTCTAAAGTTAACAAAAGATGTTCCACAATTCGATTAATTTTCTTGCTAACATGCATAGTTCAACTAAAATTCAGTTCAGGTCGCTTTCGTAAATGAGCCCATGAGGTTCCAAAGATTTACCTGACTAAATAAAGGTTGAATGAAAAAAAAAATTTCATTATTTTAGAGTTTTGTTGTTGTATATTGGGCTGACCGAGAGAGAATGTCCACCCCCACCCCCCAAAAATACAGCTTCTCCCTGATTAATAACAGAAATACCAGATCTTCATTCTCCAAGTTATCCCGCATCACCTGAAAATAAACTTCTACTCAGAAAACCATTCTGTGTTGATTCTGATTGTGCGTATTGTGTGCTGCAGTGGGAGGACTTATGATTATCTTTCTGTGGTTTCTCTTTATAGATTATGACGCGAGATTCGACGTCTTACATCTTGTCGAGGTATAACAAGACCTTGAGGTCGTGTCGAGATGCAGCTGTGTGCTAGAAGATAATGCCACACTAGCGTAATCCGAACACCACAAGTGTTACATCTGTGCTGCGTTGTTTCCTTGTTACCATGACGGTTGTAGCTCAGACTTGAGGCCAGCAAGGCAGATCCTGCTTTACATGCAAGCCCTGCATTAGTGTTTAACCTGCACAAAGTCATTTCAAATACTTTGTGCATGGAAGAATTGTGTTGTACTGTGAACCCACTGCATTGTTAGTTTGCACATAAAGACCCGGCAAAGATCTGCATTCCAGCTGAGTGTTGTTGTTTTTTGTTTTTTTACAATGCAGTGAGGTTGTCATCTTTTGTGAAATAACTTTTCAACACTTAACTTTGAAGTATTATTTGGAGTGTAATACCTCCTGTTTTGTTTTTTGACCCGATAAAAAATATATTTTAAGCTAAACTTTGCCTGGGCTGGCAACTCATGAGGCCGTTTTGGTCAGGGCTACAAACATTTTCCTGTCGGGAAGTAAATGGTAAATGGAGGGTACTTATAGCACCTTTCTATCTTATCAAGCTGTTTACCACACAATCTGTGCCTCATTTACTCATTCATACAGCACTCCACAAGAACTGTAGTCAAAGTCAAAGTCAACTTTATTGTCAAAACTGCAATATGTACAGGACATACACAGGATTGAAATTGCATTTCTCTCAGTCCCTCGGTGCAACAGTAACCATTTAAACACTAAAACACTGAAACATTTAATAAACATAAGCATAAAATGAAATAATAAAAGTGTAATACTGTCCTGAGTTTTTGCATAGTAGTTTTTGCATAGTAGTAGTATGAAAGTATGAAAAGTTACACCAACACTAAAACACTAAACATTTAATAAACATAAGCATAAAATGAAATAATAAAAAGTGTAATACTGTCCTGAGTTTTTTGCATAGTAGTATAAAAGTGTAAAAAGTATATCTATAAAATAAAATGAAAGTTCTGGCATTGACATTTGTAATAGAGTGACAAAGCAGCATATGAAGTTTATGTACACAGTATATGTATGAGGTAGTTGATATTGGTATAGAGGTAAAGTGGCATATGCAATAAGGCTAGTAAAAAAATATATATATCAGCAGTAGTGTAGATATAAAAAGTAGTGTGAATGTAGACAGTAGTTATAAATGTAAACAGTAGTATTCATTCAACCTTTATTTAGTCAGGTAAATCTTATTGAACCTCATGGGCTCATTTACGAAAGCGACCTGCTAAAACTAAAGAACGATGAACAGCAATGGTAGAATTTCCTTAAACAATAAACAAACAATAAACAATAGAAAACAAAAAAGAGAAAAAAACAAAAGAAAGAAATACTTTTTTTTTAAACAAAGTATCAAAAAACGAGCAAAACATAAGGTAGACGTATAAAATCAAAGACAGGAACAAATCTGCATTGGTTTTTGCCAGGATTCCAACAGATTCTGAAAACCATTTAGAGAAGTCGGGCGGCCGTGGCGTAGTGGTAATGGCAGTCGTCCCCCGATCGGAAGGTTGGCGGTTCGAATCCCGGTTCCCCACACCATGTGTCGTTGTGTCCTTGGGCAAGACACTTAACCCCGAGTTGCTCCCGGTAGGACTGGAAAGCACCTTGCATGGTAGTCTGCCACTACCGGTGTATGAATGTGTGTAGCATTCAATGTGTGTAGCGCTTTGAGATTTTCACTAATGAAAAGCGCGTTATAAATTGAATTCATTATTATTATTATTATTATTATTAAGTCAAGGTCGAGAGCTTCAGATCAAATGAATAGTAATGAATGTAAACAGTATTAATAAATGTAAACAGTGAATGTAAACAGTAGTATGACTATAGGCAGTAATGTAATACAAACATTAGTGCAAATATGAGAAGTAGTGCAAACTGAATGAGCACATGACCGTGAGTTGAGTGAATAACCCGTTTTGATGACACAGAGTCCAGTGTTAAAATCTTTGTGTTGTGTGGTAATGTGTGAAAGTTTTTTGTGTTAAGGCAGTACAAGTGGGAGGGGAGGCAGAGCAGGCAGAGTGTTTAGCATCCTGACTGCCTGATGAACAGAGCTGTCTTTTAGTCTGCTGGTTCGAGCCTGGAGACTCCTCAGTCTCCTCCCTGATGGCAGCAGTCTGAAGCGGCTGTGTAGTGGGTGTGTGGGATCACCTGCCATGCAGAGGGCTTTCCGAGTGAGGCGTTTGCTGTGTAAGTCCTGCAGTGAGGGCAAGGAGGTGCCGACAATCTTCTCAGCTGCTCTCACGATGCGTTGGAGGCTCTTGCGGCAGGATGCAGTACATGCACCAAACCACACCGTGATGCAGCTGGTCAGGACACTTTCTATGGCACCCCTGTAGAAGGTGCACATGATGGGGGTTGGAGCTCCAGCTCTTTTCAGCTTGCGGAGAAAGTAGAGGCGCTGGTGAGCCTTCTTGGCCAGTGATGCAGTGTTCCTGCTCCAGGACAGGTCCTCTGAGACGTGCACTCCCAGGAACTTGGTGCTGTCCACTCTCTCCACTGCGGTGCTGTTGATGGTCAGAGGGGCATGTTGGGCATCCCTCTTCCTGAAGTCCACAACAATCTCCTTTGTCTTCTCCACGTTGAGAGTGAGATTGTTGTGTCCGCACCACAAGGCCAGGCGGCTCACCTCGTTCCTGTAGTCCGTCTCATCGTTGTTGCTGATGAGACCTACCACTGTTGTGTCGTCCGCAAACTTGATGAAGTGGTTGGAGCTGTATGATGGTGTGCAGTCGTGTGTTAGCAGGGTGAATAGAAGGGGGCTCAGCACACATCCTTGTGGGGCCCCTGTGTTCAATGTGATGGTGCTAGATGTGTTACTCCCGATCCGTACTGTCTGTGGTCTCCCGGTCAGGAAGTCTAGCAGCCAGTTACACATTGAGGTGTTCAGCCCCAGACTGTCCAGTTTATGGATGAGCTGTTGGGGGATGATGGTGTTGAATGCCGAGCTGAAGTCGATGAACAGCATTCTAACATAAGAGTCCTTCGTGTCCAGATGTGTGAGAGCTGTGTGGAGGGCAGAGGAGATGGCATCGTCGGTTGAGCGATTAGGCCGATATGCAAATACATGTACATGTATTTTTGGGGATAAAAAAAGGAGTTTGTGTTAACCGCAGGCATAACATAAACTCCATCCATCCATCCATTTTCTTCCGCTTATCCGGGGTCGGGTCGCGGGGGTAGCAGCCTAAGTAGGGAGGCCCAGACTTCCCTCTCCCCAGCCACTTGGAGCAGCTCCTCTGGGGGAATCCCAAGGCGTTCCCAGGCCAGCCGAGAAACATAGTCCCTCCAGCGTGTCCTGGGTCTTCCTCTGGGTCTCCTCCCGGTGGGACATGCCCGGAACACCTCACCAGGGAGGCGTCCAGGAGGCATCCTAACCAGATGCCCGAGCCACCTCAACTGGCTCCTCTCGATGTGGAGAAGCAGCGGCTCTACTCCGAGTCCCTCCCGGATGACTGAGCTTCTCACCCTATCTCTAAGGGAGAGTCCAGCCACCCTGCGGAGAAAACTCATTTCAGCCGCTTGTATCCGAGATCTTGTTCTTTCGGTCATAACCCAAAGCTCATGACCATAGATGAGGGTGGGAACGTAGATCGATCGGTAAATTGAGAGCTTTGCCTTTTGACTCAGCTCTCTCTTCACCACGACAGACCGGTACAGCGCCCGCTTCACTGCGGACGCTGCACCTATCCGCCTATCGATCTCACGCTCCAGTTTTCCCTCATTCGTGAACAAGATCCCGAGATACTTAAACTCCTCCACTTGGGGCAGGACCTCCTCCCCGACCCGGAGAGGGCACGCTACCCTTTTCCGGCTCAAGACCATGGCCTCGGATTTGGAGGAACTGATCCTCATCCCGGCCGCATCGCATTCAGCTGCAAACCGCTCCAGTGAAAGCTGTAGATCACGAGCTGATGAAGCCAATAGGACCACATCATCTGCAAAAAACAGAGAAGCGATTCTAAGGCCACCAAAACGGATCCTCTCAACACCTTGGCTGCGCCTAGAAATTCTGTCCATAAAAGTTATAAACAGAATCGGTGACAAAGGGCAACCTTGGCGGAGTCCAACTCTCACCGGAAACGAGCCTGACTTACTGCCGGCAATGCGGACCAAGCTCTGACACCGGTCGTACAGGGACCTAACAGCCCATATCAATGGGCCTGGTACCCCATACTCCCGGAGTACCCGCCACAGAACCCCCCGAGGGACGCGGTCGAATGCCTTTTCCAAGTCCACAAAGCACATGTAAACTGGTTGGGCAAACTCCCACGCACCCTCCAGGACCCTGTTGAGGGTGTAGAGCTGGTCTAGTGTTCCACGACCAGGACGAAAACCACACTGCTCCTCCTGAATCCGAGGTTCGACTATCCGACGGACCCTCCTCTCCAGAACCCCTGAATAGACCTTACCAGGGAGGCTTAAGAGTGTGATCCCTCTATAGTTGGAACACACCCTACGGTCCCCCTTTTTGAATAGGGGAACCACCACCCCAGTCTGCCAATCCAAGGGAACTGCCCCCGATGTCCACGCGATATTGCAGAGTCGCGTAAGCCAACACAACCCCACAACATCCAGAGCCCTAAGGAACTCAGGACGAATCTCATCCACCCCCGGAGCCTTGCCACCGCGGAGCTTTTTAACCACCTCGGCGACCTCCGCACCAGAGATTGGAGAGCCCGATCCAAAGTCCCCAGGCTCCGCTTCCTCAGTGGAAGACGTGCCAGTAGGATTGAGGAGGTCTTCGAAGTATTCCGCCCACCGACTCACAACATCCCGAGTTGAGGTCAACAGCACGCCATCCCCACCATAAATGGTGTTGGTCGCGTACCGCTTTCCCCCCCTGAGACGCCGGATGGTGGACCAGAATCGCCTCGAAGCCGTACGGAAGTCATTCTCCATGGCCTCTCCGAACTCCTCCCACGCCCGAGTTTTTGCCTCAGCAACCACCCGAGCCGCATGCCGCTTGGACTGCCGGTACCTATCTGCTGCTTCCGGGGTCCCACAGGCCAAAAAGGCCCAATAGGACTCCTTCTTCAGCTTGACAGCATCCCTCACCGCATAACATAAACTCCTTTTTTTTTAATCCAATAAAAGAAAACTTAAAATAAGTTCAACCAAGTGAGGATCGAACCCAAGTCAAGATAAAGATTGGAGTGGCAACCCGACGGGCTTCCAGTGAACCACCAAGGCGTGTTGCTTTTTCCAGGTCCACTTTTTATTTAAACGAACCGCCCCTCATAGAATCCTGGCTATGCCCATGCATTGCTGTTCATCATTCTTTAGTTTGCAGGTCACTCTTGTAAATGAGTCCACGAGGCTCAATGAGATTTACCTGACTAAATAAAAGTTGAATGAATGAAAAATGACAACATGATTGGGTATAAAAAGAGCTTCTCAGAAAACCATTGTCTCTCAGAAGCCAAGTTGGTAAGAGGATCACCAATTCCACCATTGTTGCACAGAAAGATAGTGCAGCAATACCAGAATGGAGTTACCCAGCATAAAATAGCAAAGACTTTTAAGTTATCATCATCTGCCATGCATAACATCATCAAAAGATTCAGAGAATTTGGAACAATCGCTGTGCGTAAGGGTCAAGGCCGTAAAACTCTACTGGATGCTCGTGATCTCCGGGCCCTTAAACGTCACTGCACCTCAAACAGGAATGCCACTGTCAAGGAAATAACAGAATGGGCTCAGGAATACTTCCAGAAAGCATTGTCAGTGAACACAATCCACCGTGCCATCCGCCGTTGCAGCTGAAACTCTACAGTGCAAAGAGGAAGCCATTTCTAAGCAAGCTCCACAAGCTCAGACGTTTGCACTGGGCCAGGGGTCATTTAAAATGGAGTGTGGCAAAATGGAAGACTGTTCTGTGGTCAGATGAGTCACGATTTGAAGTTCTTTATGGAACACTGGGACGCCATGTCATCCGGACCAGAGAGGACAAGGATAGCCCAAGTTGTTATCAACGCTCCGTTCAGAAGCCTGCATCACTGATGGTATGGGGTTGCATGAGCGCTTGTGGCATGGGCAGCTTGCATGTCTGGAAAGGCACCATTAATGCAGAGAACTATGTTCAGGTTCTAGAACAACATATGCTCCATCTAGACGTCATCTCTTTCAGGGAAGACCCTGCATTTTTCAACAAGATAATGCCAGACCACATTCTGCAGCAATCACAACATCATGGCTACGTAGGAGAAGGATCCGGTACTGAAATGTCCAGCCTGCAGTCCAGATGTTTCACCTATAGAGAACATTTGGTGCATCATAAAGAGGAAGGTGCAACAAAGAAGGCCCAAGACGATTGAACAGTTAGAGGCCTGTATTAGACATGAATGTAGAGCATTCCTATTTCTAAACTTGAGAAACTGGTCTCCTCTGTCCCCAGACGTCTGTTGAGTGTTGTAAGAAGAAGGGGGGATGCCACACAGTGGTAAAAATGGACTTGTCCCAACTTTTTTGGGATTTGTTGACGCCATGAAATTTTGAAACAACATATTTTTCCCTTAAAATGATACATTCTCTCAGTTTAAACTTTTGATCTGTGATTTGTGTTCTATTCTGAATAAAATATTAGATGTTGGCACCTCCACATCATTGCATTCAGTTTTTATTCACAATTTGTTTAGTGTCCCAACTTTTTTGGAATCCAGATTGTAATAGTGTTTAAAACATGTTGGTTAAAACACAATGAGATTGTTATGGCAGGAGATTTCAACATTGACTGGAATAAGTCGACCCCCCTCTGTGATAAATTCAGGGAATGTTGCCTATCTCTCAATCTAACACAACTTATCGATTCTCCCACCAGACCAAACTTAAAATGTCCCGAAAAATCTTCCACCTTAGATCTGTTTTTCACAAATGCACCTCACAAATTTCCTGGTATAGGTGTATTTGCTAACGTTTTGAGTGATCATTCCGTAATAGCAGCTCTTAGATCTACTAAACTTCCACCTGCTAAGCCCAGAATAATCCAAAAAAGGGATTTGAAACGTTTCTGTGAACAGTCATTCCTTTGGGATCTATCCCACTTTGATTGGCAACGTATCCTACAAATCAATGACGTGAACACCGCTTGGAACTATTTTCATGGTAGTTTCATTTACTTTGTAAACAAACACGCTCCTTTCCGGCAGTTCAGGATAAAGGGCCGTGACAGCCCCTGGTTTACTCCTGAACTAGCTGATCTCCTGCACTGGAGAGATCATCTTTGGGCAGCAGCAAGAAAATCACACTCAGACACTGATTGGTTGAAATTTCGGCAGCTAAGGAATAAATGCACAACTGCCATTAAAGCTGCAAAACGTAACTACTTCTTATCTCAGACCTCCAAAAATCTAAACGATCCTAAAAAATTCTGGAAAACCATTAAATCTCTCTCAGGCACCCCCCAATCATCTGACCTCCCATCACAATTTCTTGTTGACTCTGTTCCTGTGTCAAATAAGCACGAGATCCTGAACTGTTTCAATAAACATTTTGTTGCTTCTAGTTCTTTATTTGATACAGTTACAAACGGAAAATCGGCCACTTTATCTAATAATCAAACTTCAACAAATCAAATCCCTCCTACAAGCCAACCATCTGTTAATCACACCTTCTCTTTTTCTCCATTCTCAGTCAGTGAGGTAAATAAACTGTTAAATGATCTTGATCCTAAAAAATCTGCAGGTCCAGATGAACTTCCACCTTATTTCTTAAGGCTGGCTGCTCATATCATCACAGTCCCTGTGACCCACATCTTTAATCTGTCCATAAGCCAAAACACCATTCCGGATGCTTGGAAAACAGCCTTTGTTCTTCCTTTGCTGAAGGGAGGTGACCCCACCTCATTGAACAATTATCGACCGATCTCTAAACTCTGCATCTTAGCCAAGGTTCAAGAAAAACTGATAAACTCTCAGATCAAAAATTATCTGGACTCATTTAACATCTTACCTCTCCATCAATCTGGTTTCAGGAAAAAACACAGCACAACAACTGCTTCTCTGAAGGTTCTGAATGATGTTGTTGAAGCATTGGATGCTAAGGACTATTGTGCTGCACTTTTCTTAGACCTGTCTAAAGCTTTTGACACTGTGGATCATAACATCCTGTGTCATAAGCTCTCAGAAATCGGTTTCTCTGATCACACCATCGGTTGGTTTTCTAACTATCTTTCCAATCGGAGGCAATGTGTTCAACATAACGGTGCTTCTTCCAGCTATTTAACAGTTAAAAATGGTGTACCACAAGGCTCAGTTTTAGGACCAACTCTCTTTACAATCTACATAGCTAATGTAGGTCACTGCATCCCTGATGCATCCTTACATTTCTATGCTGATGATACAGTTGTTTATTGCCGAGCTAAAACAGTAGCTAAGGCTTTCCAGTTACTACAATCCGCTTTTGACATCATCCAGTCAGATTTGTTCCGTCTCAAACTTGTCCTAAATGCTGATAAAACAAAAGGGATGTTTTTTTCAAATAGGAAGGCGGTTCCAGCAGATCCTCCTCTGATTTTATCTTCAAATGGTGTCCCTATTGAGTTTGTTGATTCCTATAAATATCTGGGTATCCTGATCGATTCACATCTCTCTTTTAAACTCCACGTGGAAAACCTAGTGAAGAAATTGAAAGTTAAACTGGGTTTCTTTTTCAGAAACAGATCCTGTCTAACACTGAATGTTAGGAAACGCCTTGTATCTGTGACTTTCCTTCCCTCCATTGATTACGGTGACATTCTCTACATGAATGCTCCTACAAGCACCCTGCGGATGTTGGATGTGGTCTATCATGGTGCACTAAGATTCATAACTGGTTGTGATTATCGTACCCACCACTGCACCCTGTATTCACTGGTTAACTGGACATCATTAACCTCACGCAGACTCTTCCACTGGTACATTTTCATCTTTAAATCACTTCTTGGTCTGCTGCCCTCATACATCTCCTCCTACATGTCTTTGCGTGAGTGCAGCTACAGTGTGCGCTCTCAGGACATGATTACCTGCAGTGTTCCGTCAGTGAGGACTGAACTTGGAAAAAGGGCCTTCTCCTACTCCGCTCCTGCTTCATGGAATATCTTACAAAAAGATCTGAAGCTCTCGACCTTGACTTCTCTAAATGGTTTTCAGAATCTGTTGGAATCCTGGCAAAAACCAATGCAGATTTGTTCCTGTCTTTGATTTTATACGTCTACCTTATAATGTTTTGCTAGTTTTTTGATACTTTGTTAAAAAAAAAAAAAAAAATCTTTTGTTTTTTTCTCTCTTTTTGTTTTCTATTGTTTATTGTTTGTTTGTTTATTGTTTAAAGGGGACCACATATTGCTTTTTAAAATTTTTATGGTATTTCTTTGGGGTTAAAAAACAGTGTTCATTCAATTTAATACACAAAATAATTCTTAGATAATCAATTATACCCTTTTTAATTCTGCCATTTTTAACTTTCGTTTTGAACGACCGGTTTATGATGAGGAGGTCTTGTGGCACGCCCTTCAAAGATCTGCTCACATTAACTCCGCCCTCCAAAGGCAGACGAGGAAGTTACTGCACGTTTCTTTTGCCTCCTTCTGACTCTCCCTCCCTCTGACTCTCCCTCCCTCTGACTCTCCCTCCTTCTGCCTGTGGCGCAGCTGTAGGGGAGCAAAGCACACACACACACAAGCACAGCAGCACAGCGGGGGCTTTTTTATCTGCGTCCCTCCGAGGAGCACGTGCGGGCCGGCACACACACACACACTCACAGCGGGCTTTCTTTTTATCAACACTACCTGACGCTCTGATGGAATTAAATAGGAGCTCCAAGTGATCTTGGTCTGGCTGAACCTGTATGTGAGGACACACACACACGCGCACACACGGGTTTGGTTGCGTTAAGTAGTCTGTCCTGCTAATGACACATAAACCAACACACACACACACACACACAGAAACATGCGCATCTGTTCCCATCTGAAAACTATCAATTTTAAATCCATTATCTGCGCCACGAGGGTCAGAGAGTTAGCTGGCTAGACTCTGTGACATTTTTAGCCATGAAATCAGGAAAAACAACCGTCAACTCTTTTATACTGGAGTGGGTTGAGCCGCACCAGGGGTTGCTAGGTGAGGGGGCTGGACTCAGGTTCGAGGTGGGTTGTCCTCGCGCCTGTGACGTAACAGGCGCGATGATTTCAAAACGAAACCTATCTTATCACAGTTAAATAAATCTACTTAGAGTAAATAAACCACTGGGTGCATTTTTTTGGCCTTAGGACTGTTTTTTTATGGAGTAAATACCCAAAGTTGAGTAAAAAAAACATTAAAAAGTGAATTTTGAATATGTGGTCCCCTTTAATGAAATTCTATCACTGCTGTTCATTGTTCTTTAGTTTTAGCAGGTCGCTTTTGTAAATGAGCCCATGAGGTTCAAAAGATTTACCTGACTAAATAAAGGTTGAATGAATGAATGAATGTTAATAACATTTTATGCTCAGCAGCTGTAATAATTAATATAATATATTGAATACAATTTAAAAACATTATAAAAGTTGATGTTTCTTTAAATATTTTGTTGTGGGTTTGCGAGGGACGCCTCGGCCAGAAGCTAATGCTGTTTGGGGGGCCATAGCATGGAAAAGTTTGGGAACCCCTTTTTTTAGATCCCATTCATACACAGATGGGACACACATTGGGGGCAATGAGGGGTTCACTGGGTCATGCCCAGTGGGGTTCACCCCAGGGGCACTTCAGCATGTGAGCAAGTAAGCCTGAATCCTCAGCACCAACCAACCTGTACAAGAAAAAAATGGAGCAAAGTAAACCGTTTGATTTATGGCTGTATAACAATTGAGATAGAGCAATTTTCATCTCGCTGACCTCAATTTCAGTATGATTTAACTTACTCTTTTTTTTATTTACGTTGCTCCATTGATCATTGTTATTACACCAACAGCTGCTTTGGAAGATGTGAATTGGACTGAATCGCTGCTTGAGGCATTAAATTTAAAAAAATTAACATTTAACTATTTATTTTTTACAATCATTATTGTCAAGGTGAGATGTTCCCAGGGTTTTTGTTTTTTTTACAGTCCAAGATAAATATAATTTATTCTTTCAGCCTTCAAAATAAATGCCTTATCACATACCATTCATATATTTAATGCCGTGAATGTATGCTTAACAACACAGTGTACCTGCTTAAATGCAAATATTAAAATATTAAAATAAAGCATTGCTCCAGCAAAAAGCAGTAGTTGTGTGTGCGGTGAAATGGTTGGTGCTTGTCACCTCTGATTGGCCTGGGTGCCAGCAGCAGCCTCCAGGAGAGCTTTGTTCTCGTGGATAATGCTGCTGTGTAACATTAAGCTTGCCAACCTGCACTTCAGAGCCTCCTGCCAGCTTTTCAGACACAAAACAAAAAGCAAAACCTTTTTTGTCATGCGGGAATCATATCTACCGCATGCGAATCCCACAGAAATTAAATGTGCACGAACCGGAAGCAAGGGGGTAAACGCTTGTGAGAGCACACATGAAATTAAATCAAAGAAAATGAAGATCATGTACTCAGGTCCCACTGTCAGATCTTTGTTGTTTTCCTTTTTGGGGCAGAGGAAGCACGGAGGAGATGCTGGGCACAGCTTAACGGTGAATTTCTTGGCGGAGCACGACTGCTTCCTGCTTGTATTTCCTGTATTTCAAGCTAAAGTGTGATGCAGAAAACTGGTCTCTCTTTTCTTGTTTTTTATGATTTCTCAGAAGTGAGGAGTCATGTTGCACAATGATCCAAAATTTTAATCCTCACAGGCTGACAGGGGTGGAAACAAATCTGAGTACACAACCCAGGTAGAAGCAGACAACAATGGATCAGCCATGTAAATCATTGGCTTTATCTGTTGTTGTTGTTTTGTTTTTGTTTTTTTTAACAAAGGTACAATGCCGTTTGTGCACAGACCAATAATCCAGGCACATTGGAATTCTTCTTCAGAGCTCTCTGTCATAGTCAAAGCACTGAAACACTAACTAAACAAAATGGAAGTAAGAACAAAGTGGTTTATATCTACACTGTACTGAAAGTAAACCATGTCACAAGTGAAGTTGAGTAGTGTGGGTTATTATTGCACCATTGGTTTTGTTTTGCCATCAGTTTTACTGCAGTGCAAAAACTATTATAAACCTTGTACTGGATGATGATGCTGTCCAGTCTACTGGGTCTCAGATGACATGAACATATTCTTGTCTGTTAAGAGAGTGAGCTGGATGGAGTGAGTCCTTGATGATTCTAGCTGCTCTTCTTCGACAGCTCTGTACCAACATCGAGTCCATGGAAAGAAGTTTTGTCCCTGTGATCCTCTCCACAGTCTTTATGACTCTTTGCAATGTCTTCCTTTCGGCTTGTGTAGTGTTCCCAAACCAGACGGTAGTATTGTAGTACTTGAGACTGGTCTCAAGACCACTTTTTGATGGTCTTGATCTTGTCTCGGACTCAATTGCATTTGGTCTCGGTCTTGTCTCGGTCTTGTCTCGGTCTTGGGATTTTATTTCAAGACCAGTCAAGACCACAACAGTGGAAATATCACTCAATTGCCAGAATATTGTCCAGTTTATTTGTTAACATCTTTGTTTTTATTGGGTCCAAAACGTTCTGGTTCGAAACCAAGCGATAACGTGACTCATTGCTAAATACATTTTGTTACCACTGTCACGCCCACCCTCTTTCACTCACACGCGTCACTCAGACCATTGTTGCCAGATTGGGTGGTTTAATGCTAATTGGGCAGTTTTCGTTCTGATTTTGCTGGGAACTCTGGAGAATTATTATTTTTTTTGGATTGTTGCATGTTACCACATATGGTAAATGGTAAATGGAGCTTATTTATATACTGTAGCGCTTTCTAGCCCCCTGTGAGGGGCCCCAAAGCGCTTTACAATACCAGCCATCCACCCATTCATTCACAGATTCATACACCGGTAGTGGTAGCCTGCCTTGCAAGGCGCCATCCAGACCTACCGGGAGCAACTCGGGGTTAAGTGTCTTGCCCAGGGACACAACGACACATGGTGGGCGGACGCGGGATTCGAACCTCCAACCTTCCGATTGGGGGATGACTGCCATTAATTACCACTACACCACGGCCGCCCCTATATTGTTAAATTACCTTGGCTTGTACTGATGTGTGTTCATGTTCAAACAGTAAATATAACAATATATTAATTGGGTGGATTTTTGTGAGATGTGGCAATTTTTAACAGATTTTTGGGCTGGAAAACGTCAACTCTATCTGGCAACACTGGGAAAGTGAGAAGTGAGCACGGGAGAAGATATCTGCCATATCATCAGTTATAAAATTTGGCTACCGTATTCTCCGACCTATAAGTCGCACCTTTTGGCCTACATTTCCAAGCCCTGCGACTTATAGGCCGGTGCGACTTATACGTGGATTTTTTTTTTTTTCACTTTGGTCAAAAAATGGTCACTTAATTTAACATTTTTTAACCGTCAAAGTGCATTTATCAAGAAAAGTTAAACTGAGACACACTTTTGCTTTAATGTCAGCTAACAAAAAAATATTTTTTATGTGTTTATCTTTAAAGATCAAAGAGATGCACGTCTGTTTGCTGCACTGCAGGTCTGTTGTTGCTGCGCGTGCTCGTTTTGTGCCGTGAGGTGCGACTTATAGGCCGGTGCAACTTATACGTGGATTTTTCCACTTTATTGTACATAATTGGACTGGTGCGACTTATACTCCGGTGCGACTTATAGGCCGGAGAATACGGTATATAAATCACAAAGAATACAGTATTAGTAACTAATGTTATGTAACTTTTTTATGTGTATATCTACTACTTTATTGAAACCACTGTGCAACTACAGTATATGGTTATCCTCGGTCTTAAGTTTGGACATATCAGGATGGTTTTGCCACTGCCGTTTTTTAAGACTTGGCAACTCCATGGGGGAGTGGTGGCGCAGTGGTTAGAGACAGTGGGCCTGTGATTGGAAGATCGCCGGTTCAAGCCCCGGTACAACAACATCAAAATGTAGGTGGAAAAGGTGAAACACCCACACCTGTCTCCACCCTCATTTGCCCCACTCTGGGTCCCCACTCTGGGTCCCTGAGCAAGGCCCTTAACCCCCACCATCTGCTCCTTAAAACAGGTCTCTCATGAAAATGAGTTTTCATGGCTCAATGAGACTACCTGGATAAATAAAGGGTAAATGGGAAAAAAAATTGATGAAACTGCTTCCTTTAACAGTTGTGTAATTTTATTGTTGAATCACATGAAGTTAGGTCTCTGAATGTCTTATTTATTAGTTATGTAGCTTTGAAATTTTATAAAAGCTGATATATTCATTCAAAAGCAAACAAAGTTGCAGTATAACTTTTATTAAAAAATATAATAACATTTTTATTTTATTTTATTTGAGGTCTTGGGCTTGCCCTCCCTTGGTCTTGTTCTTGACTTGGTCTCAGACCCTAAAAGTCTTGGTCTTGACTTGGTCTCTGGTTATGTGGTCTTGAACACAACACTGCCAGATGGTGATGCCTGTGGTTAGGATACTCTATCAGTCCTTATAGGCCTGGGTGAGAGGGTGCTGGTTCAGACCTGCTTTCCTGAGCAGCCTAACGAAGTAAAGCCTTTGCTGGACTTTTTCACTGTAGCTGTGGTGTTGAGAGACCAGCTCAGGTCCAATGTAACCTGCTGTCCCAAGAATCTATGGCTGTCAGCCCTACCTCAGTCCCTTTAATGATGAGAGGCTGTAAAGGGGGAGGGTTCTTCCTGAAGTCCAATATGATTTCTTTGGTCTTGTCTGTATTGAGGATGAGGTCATCTTCACTAGCTTATAACGTTGTATACCAGAGTCCTGTACACTGACTCGTTCCCCTCCTGGATGAGCCCCAATATTGTGGTGTTATCAGCATATTTAATAACGATGGTGTTGTGCTGGGTAGAGACAGTCATACGTTCACAGGGTAAACAGGATCTGAAATACCATTGAGGTGGTAGAACAGCCAACTTGGGACCAGAAAGTCATGGTTCGGCTCCTTGCAATGCCCACATGTTGTGGTGTCCTTCAGCAAGACCCCTGATCTCTAATTGCTCTCCGGGTCTTCTAACAGTTCCAGGAACTCGCCTTAAACGCAGAGGTTACCGGGCCTTCTCTGTAGCAGGCCCAAGACTTTGGAACGAGTTACCTCATCAGACAGGCCCCCTATTCTGTTGCTTTCAACACCAGATGATCTGTGTTTGGTTGTTATATTTATTATCTGCAACGTTTTTATGTCTATTTTTTGTACTTCATTTTGTATGTTGCCGTTTGTTTGTTTGTACAGCACTTTGGTTGGTCTTGTCGCTGTTTTAAGTGCTCTATAAATAAAATGGCATGGTATGGTACATATCTACCCACTGCTCCACCTGGGTGTATCTCATGTGATGGGTTAAAAACAGAGAACTAATTTCCTCATCGTATGGGAACATACAATGATGACAACACATAGCACTTATATTATATATATCAATGTATTTCAAAAACTAAAGCATCAGCTCCATGGTCATTTGGCCACAAATATTCAGAATTCAATAAGACTGCAATTACTACTCTGATTTTTGGGTGCAATGATGGGTAGTTACAGCCAGTTATTAATCTTGCCACACCGTGATAGACAGTATTCAAGGTGCTTGCAGAAGCATTCATTTAAATAATGTCACCGTAGTCAAGGGACGGGAGGACTGTAGCAGTCACAAGGTGTTTTTGAGCATTCAGAATTAGACAGGGTCTATTTCTAAAAAAGAAACCCAGTTTTACTTTAAATTTTTACCAAGTTTTGATATGAGAAAGGAGAGATGGTAATCAACTAAAATAGCCAAGTATTTTAAAGAATCAACAAACTCAATAGGAACAACATTTGAAGATAAAATAGAAGGAAGGACTGCTGGTACAGACTTCCTGATTGCTGAGTGCTGCTGTTTATTCCCACTATATTAGGCTTAGTGTATTACTAGTTGATGTTTTTCTTAGTTAATTCTAGATGTTATTACTGGTTTTCTCTTTCATTTGTTGTTGGATGTAACTGGGACCTCGTGTACATAATCTCGTTTTCATCACATGTACCACATGCGGTGCAAATGACAATAAAGACTCTCTGACTCTGACTCTGATTGAAAACATCTCTTTGGTTTTATCAGCTTTTGTACGTCAACATATGTTCTCATGTTTGTGTGGGTTTTCTTTGGGTACTCCAGTTTCATCCTACAGTCCAAAACATGCATGTTTGGCTGCTTTCAGGACCAGTCTTCTTTTGCTAAAGATGTCTGTGATCTCAGTGACATTTGCCTGGTTAAATAATGTTTGTAAGTAGTCTCAAGAAAGAAACTAAAAATGTGTGTTTTCTTACAATGTTGAGTCAAGTGTGAGTCACCAACTGCTCTCCAATAGTTGCGTTCTCGTGACAAAGTAACTTAAATGGTCTTTTCAGGAGTCCATCTGTTTTACCGAACATAGACTTTTGCCACGATTGGTAAAGCATAAATTCATCTTCAAGACAACTTTTTATGTTTTCACCACTCTTGTTTTTCCCACTTCAACTGTAATACAATACAAACCAGTATTTTTGTTCTGTAGAAAATTGTCAGCACACAGATTGCTTATTTTTCCAAAGCCCCAAAATATGATGTCAGTTGAGCCAGAATAAAGGCTGGCTGGAGCAACTATTATCCATGCAGGATTGTTTAATTGCATGAACGATGACCTTGAAAATGACTTTCCGTTGAAATATCCTCGGTGACCGGAGAACCGAGCTTGACATATCGGTCAGTTGATGACTCGTGGTCACATTCAGTGTGCCTGAAACGACTGATACACTTTCTGCAAAGACTTTTAACTGGAAGATAACTGGATGATTATCCAGTTATCTTCTTATAAACCTTAAGTCAGTAATTCACATTATTGAAAACCCAAGCGTTGCTTGTAAATAGTAAGCATTTCACCAAAGTCAGATTTTTTTTTTAGCTCATCTAGTTTTTAAATAGAAATATGCAAAGATCACATTAGCTGTAAAAAAGCTGTAATTTTTTTGTAACGATCGGCTAAATTTAATTTTAAAATGCGGCGTTTCCTTGAGTAATGCTTCTAACACACTGATCTACTCATACAAGCCACTTTAAAAATGTTGCATGTTGAACACTTAGAAATGTAAATAAAATAGGTAAAATTAAAAGTCTACAACTAAGCGATGTGACATCTGTCTTTGGTTTGTGCTGAAAGAAGCCAGCGAACTGTCCCCTCCATGCTGTTGCTTCTTCACTGCCAAATGAGTGGGTATAGCTAATGGGTGGTAACGTTCATCAAACGGTCTGGAAATACCTTTCATGTTTGTGAAGGCAGTAAAATAAAAATAGATGTGGATGGAAAGCAGCCATGTGGTTGCTTCACCTCGCTGCACAGTTTCT
>JBBPBX010004023.1:0-12500 GCA_038048925.1 Garcialebias charrua
AAAAGTCAAAATACTGTAAAATGGTCAATTTTAGTGATATTGAGCTGAAACTTGGTATGGTGATAGCTGACAATGTTTCCTATCATATTCCATATCAAAATCAAAAATCCAAGATGGCCGCCATAGCTACTTTCAAATGGCTATAACTCGGCCATCTTTATACATAGAGAGCTGAAATTTGGTGAGGGTGTAGCTGAAGACATCCTCTATCACGTACGGAAACCAAAAATAAAAATCCAAGATGGCCGCCATAGCTACATTCAAATGGCTTTAACTCGACCATCTTTATACATAGAGAGCTGAAATTTGGTGAGATTGTAGCTGAAGACATCCTCTATCAATTACCAAAACCAAAAATAAAAATCCAAGATGGCCGCCATAGCTAAGAAGAAAAAATGTCATAACTCGGCCATCTTTATACATAGAGAGCTGAAATTTGGTGATGTTGTAGCTGACGACATTCTCTATCACGTACAAAAAACAAAAATAAAAATCCAAGATGGCCGCCATAGCTAAATGACAAAAAATGCCATAACTCGGCCATTTTTAGAGCTATTGAGACAAAACTTGGGCAACTTAGTAGCTGAGAATGAGCTCTAATAAACCCTGATTAAAAATTAAAAAATCCAAGATGGCCGCCTTATCTAAAAGATAAAAAACACCATAATTCGGCCATTTTTAATGATATTTAGCTGAAATTTGGTGTAATGTTAGCTGAAAGTGAACCCAAACACCTTTTACTATCATTTCAAGACTTTAATTTAGCTCTGTGATGTATGCTATGAACATTTGGAGCCATTTGTATTCAGGATGGTTGCTAGCGGGCAGTAGCCTGGCAGCCCCCTTCGAAGTTTCTCCAGGAACTTTCTAGTTGGGGGCTGCCAATGCATTGTAAATGCTTGGAAGCAACCTATTGTTATCCACCCAATAAGGGTTTCTTTATTTATTTATTTATTTATTTATTTATTATTCTTCCGTCTCCGTTAATGCGGCTCGTACCGTAACGTGCACCCCCACAAAAGTTATATCAAAACGACCGGCCCGACTCCGAGATGTGTGCTATTACTTTTCTAAGCAATCGGAGTTACCATCGCAAAATATTTCGCTAACAAAAATCGTAAATTTCCCATAGGAAATGAATGGGACTTAACTTTTCAGAGAAACTGAGTTACATAGGGCGCCATTTTGGTTCAATATACAAGGCAATATACAAGGCAGGTTCAATACACAAGCTCATTAGGTGAGTCGGCCATTTTGAATCTAACTAGCTAATTAGATGAGTCGGCCATTTTGAATCAAACTAGCTAATTAGGTGAGTCGGCCATTTTGAATCAAACTAGCTAATTAGGTGAGTCGGCCATTTTGAATCAAACTAGCTAATTAGGTGAGTCGGCCATTTTGAATCAAACTAGCTAATTAGGTGAGTCGGCCATTTTGAATCAAACTAGCTAATTAGGTGAGTCGGCCATTTTGAATCAAACTAGCTAATTAGGTGAGTCGGCCATTTTGAATCAAACTAGCTAATTAGGTGAGTCGGCCATTTTGAATCAAACTAGCTAATTAGGTGAGTCGGCCATTTTGAATCAAACTAGCTAATTAGGTGAGTCGGCCATTTTGAATCAAACTAGCTAATTAGGTGAGTCGGCCATTTTGAATCAAACTAGCTAATTAGGTGAGTCGGCCATTTTGAATCAAACTAGCTAATTAGGTGAGTCGGCCATTTTGAATCAAACTAGCTAATTAGGTGAGTCGGCCATTTTGAATCAAACTAGCTAATTAGGTGAGTCGGCCATTTTGAATCAAACTAGCTAATTAGGTGAGTCGGCCATTTTGAATCAAACTAGCTAATTAGGTGAGTCGGCCATTTTGAATCAAACTAGCTAATTAGGTGAGTCTGCCATTTTGAATCAAACTAGCTAATTAGGTGAGTCGGCCATTTTGAATCAAACTAGCTAATTAGGTGAGTCGGCCATTTTGAATCAAACTAGCTAATTAGGTGAGTCGGCCATTTTGAATCAAACTAGCTAATTAGGTGAGTCGGCCATTTTGAATCAAACTAGCTAATTAGGTGAGTCGGCCATTTTGAATCAAACTAGCTAATTAGGTGAGTCGGCCATTTTGAATCAAACTAGCTAATTAGGTGAGTCGGCCATTTTGAATTAAACAAGCAAATTAGGTGAAGCGGCCATTTGAACAAGCAAATTAGGTGAAGCGGCCATTTTGATTGAGATATGGAACTTATATTTGGCAAATGGGTAGCTGACAATGATCCCTAATAAATTTCAATTGAAAATCCAACTTCCAAGATGGCCGACAACGCAAAAAAGTCAAAATACTGTAAAATGGTCAATTTTAGTGATATTGAGCTGAAACTTGGTATGGTGATAGCTGACAATGTTTCCTATCAAATTCCATATCAAAATCAAAAATCCAAGATGGCCGCCATAGCTACTTTCAAATGGCTATAACTCGGCCATCTTTATACATAGAAAGCTGAAATTTGGTGAGGTTGTAGCTAAAGACATTCTCTATCACGTACGGAAACCAAAAATGAAAATCCAAGATGGCCGCCATAGCTACATTCAAATGGCTTTAACTCAGCCATCTTTATACATAGAGAGCTGAAATTTGGTGAGGTTGTAGCTGAAGACATTCTGTATTACGTACCGAAACCAAAAATAAAAATCCAAGATGGCCGCCATAGCTAAAAGAGAAAAAATGCCATAACTCAGCCATCTTTATACATAGAGAGCTGAAATTTGGTGAGGTTGTAGCTGACGACATTCTCTATCACGTACAAAAAACGAAAATAAAAATCCAAGATGGCCGCCTTAGCTAAAAAGAAAAAACACCATAATTCAGCCATTTTTAATGCTATTTAGTTGAAATTTGGTGTAATCGTAGCTGAAAATGAACCCAAACACCTTTACTATCATTTCAAGAATTTTATTTGGCTCCGTGATATGTGCTATTAACATTTGGAGCCATTTGTATTCAGGATGGCTGCTAACGGGCAGTAGCCTGGCAGCCCCCGTCGAAGTTTCTCCAGGAACTTTCTAGTTTTTATTTATTATTCATCCATCAACATTAATGCGGCTCGTACCGTAACGTGCACCCCCACAAAAGTTATATCAAAACGACCGGCCCGACTCCGAGATGTGTGCTATTACTTTTCTAAGCAATCGGAGTTACCATCGCGAAATATTTTGCTAACAAAAATCGTAAATTTCCCATAGGAAATGAATGGGACTTAACTTTTCAGAGAAACTGAGTTACATAGGGCGCCATTTTGGTTCAATATACAAGGCAATATACAAGGCAGGTTCAATACACAAGCTAGTTAGGTGAGTCGGCCATTTTGAATAGAACTAGCTAATTAGGTGAGTCGGCCATTTTGAATCAACCAAGCTCATTAGGTGAGGCGGCCATTTTGAATCAGGGCGCCATCTTGGTTCAATATACAAGGCAATATACAAGGTAGGTTCAATACACAAGCTAATTAGATGAGGCGGCCATTTTGGATGAAATTAGATAATTAGTTGAGGTGGCCATTTTGAATCAACCAAGCTCATTAGGTGAGGCGGCCATTTTGAATCAGGGCGCCATCTTGGTTCAATATACAAGGCAATATACAGGGCAGGTTCAATACACAAGCTACTTAGGTGAGACGGCCATTTTGAATCAAACTAGCTAATTAGGTGAGTCGGCCATTTTGAATCAAAGTAGCTAATTAGGTGAGGCGGCCATTTTGAATCAACCAAGCTCATTAGGTGAGGCGGCCATTTTGAATCAGGGCGCCATCTTGGTTCAATATACAAGGCAATATACAAGGCAGGTTCAATACACAAGCTAATTAGATGAGACGGCCATTTTGGATGAAACTAGCTAATTAGGTGAGTCGGCCATTTTGAATCAAACTAGCTAATTAGGTGAGTCGGCCATTTTGAATCAAACAAGATAATTAGGTGAGTCGGCCATTTTGAATCAAACTAGCTAATTAGGTGAGTCTGCCATTTTGAATCAAACTAGCTAATTAAGTGAGTCGGCCATTTTGAATCAAACTAGCTAATTAGGTGAGTCGGCCATTTTGAATCAAACTAGCTAATTAGGTGAATCGGCCATTTTGAATCAAACTAGCTAATTAGTTGAGTCGGCCATTTTGAATCAAATTAGCTAATTAGGTGAGTCTGCCATTTTGAATGAAACTAGCTTATTAGGTGAGTCGGCCATTTTGAATGAAACTAGCTAATTAGGTGAGTCGGCCATTTTGAATCAAACTAGCTAATTAGGTGAGTCGGCCATTTTGAATCAAACTAGCTAATTAGGTGAGTCGGCCATTTTGAATCAAACTAGCTAATTAGGTGAGTCGGCCATTTTGAATCAAACAAGCTCATTAGGTGAGTCGGCCATTTTGAATCAAACAAGCTCATTAGGTGAGTCGGCCATTTTGAATCAATCAAGCTCATTAGGTGAGTCGGCCATTTTGAATCAAACAAACTCATTAGGTGAAGTGGCCATTTTGAATCAAACAGGCTCATCAGGTGAGTCGGCCATTTTGAATCAAACAAGCTTATTAGGTGAGTCGGCCATTTTGAATCAAACTATCTCATTAGGTGAGTCGGCCATTTTGGATCAAACAAGCTCATTAGGTGAGACGGCCATTTTGAATCAAACAAGCTCATTAGGTGAGTCAGCCATTTTGAATCAAACAAGCTCATTAGGTGAGGTGGCCATTTTGAATCAAACAGGCTCATTAGGTGAGTCGGCCATTTTGAATCAAACAAGCTCATTAGGTGAGTCGGCCATTTTGAATCAAACTATCTCATTAGGTGAGTCGGCCATTTTGAATCAAACTAGCTAATTAGGTGAGTCGGCCATTTTGAATCAAACTAGTTAATTAGGTGAGTCGGCCATTTTGAATCAAACCAGCTAATTAGGTGAGTCGGCCATTTTGAATCAAACCAGCTAATTAGGTGAGTCGACCATTTTGAATCAAACCAGCTAATTAGGTGAGTCGGCCATTTTGAATTAAACAAGCAAATTAGGTGAAGCGGCCATTTGAACAAGCAAATTAGGTGAAGCGGCCATTTTGATGGAGATATGGAACTTATATTTGGCAAATGGGTAGCTGACAATGATCCCTAATAAATTTCAATTGAAAATCCAATTTCCAAGATGGCCGACAACGCAAAAAAGTCAAAATACTGTAAAATGGTCAATTTTAGTGATATTGAGCTGAAACTTGGTATGGTGATAGCTGACAATGTTTCCTATCATATTCCATATCAAAATCAAAAATCCAAGATGGCCGCCATAGCTACTTTCAAATGGCTATAACTCGGCCATCTTTATACATAGAGAGCTGAAATTTGGTGAGGGTGTAGCTGAAGACATCCTCTATCACGTACGGAAACCAAAAATAAAAATCCAAGATGGCCGCCATAGCTACATTCAAATGGCTTTAACTCGACCATCTTTATACATAGAGAGCTGAAATTTGGTGAGATTGTAGCTGAAGACATCCTCTATCACGTACCAAAACCAAAAATAAAAATCCAAGATGGCCGCCATAGCTAAGAAGAAAAAATGTCATAACTCGGCCATCTTTATACATAGAGAGCTGAAATTTGGTGATGTTGTAGCTGACGACATTCTCTATCACGTACAAAAAACAAAAATAAAAATCCAAGATGGCCGCCATAGCTAAATGACAAAAAATGCCATAACTCGGCCATTTTTAGAGCTATTGAGACAAAACTTGGGCAACTTAGTAGCTGAGAATGAGCTCTAATAAACCCTGATTAAAAATTAAAAAATCCAAGATGGCCGCCTTATCTAAAAGATAAAAAACACCATAATTCGGCCATTTTTAATGCTATTTAGCTGAAATTTGGTGTAATGTTAGCTGAAAGTGAACCCAAACACCTTTTACTATCATTTCAAGACTTTAATTTAGCTCTGTGATGTATGCTATGAACATTTGGAGCCATTTGTATTCAGGATGGTTGCTAGCGGGCAGTAGCCTGGCAGCCCCCTTCGAAGTTTCTCCAGGAACTTTCTAGTTTTTCTTTTAACGTCCCTCTTGTGTACATTCATTTGAGTAATGGTGAAAGAAAAAGAAATTGGCAATATGTCCTTGGGTTGTAAGATTAGCTTTGTAAAAATTTGATTTAGGTGATTAGGTATTATAAAGTCTGACATTCAATGACTTTTTCAGTTCTTTTGTAAAGCTGCTCTTATCCTCTTGGGGCTTTTAAACGTGATAAATGAACACATGCAATAACTCTGATGGTGGTTTGGAAAGCTGGACGCTTAGTGTCCTTGGTCTGGTTGCGTTCTGCATCAGCATTTGGCAGTGCAGTCGTTGCCACATCTGTCTTTTAGCATTACAGCCGCGGTGTCTATAGAAGAGGTGAGTCACAGAAGCTTGTCATAGCACTGCAGCCCTTGCAAGATTAAAAAGAGATGATATATCTGAATTTAAATACAGAGGGATGTCAGCAGTAGAATATTGCGCGACAGACTGATGATACAGCTCCATGATAGTGGACTGTCTTATAGCTGAATGTTAAAAAACGCGTCTTTTTGTGGCACTCGGGTCCTAAACTGAACCAGAGACAGTTAATTTGAAGAGAATGTAGATGAAAACTCTTTTGTGTCACAATTTAACATTAAAACCCATTCAACAAATTGCTTATTTGTGTTTCTGTCGGTACCTGTTATCTGTTGTAAAACCACTGCAAAGGGCAGCCTCTCATTACTTCATGGTGCACTCATAGTGTACTATAATTTATCGTCATTTTTCTTGAACGTGTGAAATAAAACAAAACAAAACTCCTCTCAGCCTCTTCCAGAGTGGGAGTACAACGGCAATCCAGATCTCATTGGCTACCGCATCCAGTACTCAAAAGCAGGATCCAAAGGCGGGGTTCTTTCCCATGTCATCATGGACCGGCTGGAGAGAGAGTTCACTATAGAAGACCTGGAGGAGTGGACAGAGTACGAGGTCAGAGTTCAGGCCGTCAACGGCATTGGTTCTGGACCTTGGAGCCAGGCAGTCCACGGCAGGACCAGGGAGTCTGGTGAGGAAGAAAACATGTATTCAAATCCTAAAAGTTTGCCTAAAATTGGGGTAAAATGTATTCATCCCCTCCTGCAGTGCCTTCCAGTGGTCCCACCAACGTGTCGGCGTTTGCCACCACCTCCAGCAGCATCCTGGTGCGGTGGGGAGAAGTCCAAGAGGCGGACCGCAACGGACTCATCCTCGGCTACAAGGTCACTGCTCTAAAGAGATTCACATTTCACAATCACATTTATCTCTTCATGAGTCATGTTGCTGCATAAAATCTGCATCTCTCAGGTTGTGTATAAGGAGAAGGACTCGGACACAGCACCCGACTTCTGGACAGTGGAGGGTAACACCAGTCACAGTGTCCAGCTGAGCAGTCTGGGAAAATACGTCCTCTATGTGATCCAGGTTCTGGCTTTCACCAGGATCGGAGATGGACGGTGCAGCTCACCTCCCATTCTAGAGAGGACCTTGGATGATGGTAAACATCCTTTTTACAAACCACTTAATTGGGGACTGCCTTATAAGGCAGCCACCTATTATTATCCACCTGAAAAGGGTTTTGCCCTTTTATCAACTTTAATGTGGCCTGAACCGCAATGTGTACTCCCACAAATGTTATATCAACATGACCAGCTCGGCACAGGGATGTGTGCTATTACTTTTATTGGCGTTTCAAGTTACCATGGCAATGTAATTTGCTAATAAAGATGCCATTTTTTTTCCTATAGAAAACACCTGACAGAACTCTCATCACAGAAACTGCTGCTGTGAGGTCACATGGCTTAGAATGTAGAGGTCCATGAAGAAAACAGAAAATCACTGTTAGATTTGATTTTTCTACGATTCATCAAATTGCTCAATATATATATATATTTTTATCATTTAAATATGTTCGTTTTTGCAAACAAAATGATAAATCACTTTAATTTTGCTTTAAAAGTGATTTTGAACTTCAAGCCGTGTTTAATCATGGGAAATCCGATTACACACGAACGCACCATCTGTGACGTAGTGAGAGGCAGAGCTCTGGGCTTGTCACAGTGCGCGGGTGTGAGCAGCTCGACATGAAGGTAAGTCTGATACAGCATCAGACCTAAATTAGATCCTGTTGTTTCTTGTTCCATCACCCAAACTATTTTCTGCTTCCCAAAATGAAGACAAATAGCTCAAATCTTCACATAGATTGCTAAATTTGTCGTGTTTTAAATTGTCCGCTATTAAAGAGACCAGAGCCCTCTGCCTCATACTACGTCACAGATGGTGCGTTCGTGTGTAATCGGATTTCCCATGATTAAACACGGCTTGATGTTCAAAATCACTTTTAAAGCAAAATTAGAGTAATTTATCATTTTGTTTGCAAAAACGAACATATTTAAATGATCAAATATATTTTGAGTAATTTGATGGATGGTAAAAAAAAATCATGTCAATGGACCTTTAAAACTCACGTAAAGCAATCATAAGGTATATCTCTAGAACTGATTGACATTTGGAGCCATTTTGATTAAGATGGCTGCCACAGCTACCTCAGCAAACACAAAATTGACTATAACTCGGTCATTCTTTTGAGCTATTGAGCTGAAATTTAGTTTGGTTGTTGCTAAAATTGAGTTGTTATACGTTCATAATGAAAATCAAATATCCAAGATGGCTGCCTTAGCTAAAACGGGGAAAAAATACAACAATTCAACTATTTTTTAGAGATATTGAGCTGAAATTTGGTGTGGTGATGGCTGAGAACGTTTCTCATCAAACACTTACAGATAAATCACATTGAGCCTCGAAGACTCATTTACAAGTGAGATCTGTTGGACAGACAATAAAAGTGGTGAAAAATGACACATAGGGTTTGGAGACAGAAAAAATTCCTAACACATTTTTGACCTCTGCTTGAAGGTCCAAATGTGGTAATAAAAAAAACACAAGCACATAATGACACCAACATTACGCAGAGGGGTGGGGGGTGGGACTCAAAGGCAGTGAGCAAGCCAGCCTGCAGAGGCACTGCAGAGCTCAGATAGAATCACTCAGTTCATATACAGGTAGTCCTCGACTTACGACGGCCTCGAGTTATGTTGTTTCGTGGTTACGACGCACCTCCCATTAAAAAGAATTAAATGTATTTTTTGAATGTTTTTATTTTGAAGCTGATTTATGCAGTTTCTGGCAGTTTCCGGCAGTTTCTGGTATAGCTGCGGAGGCTACAGCTTGCCCTGTACTCTCTAAAAAAAGCTAAGTCTGGTGGTTTTACAACATAAGCGAATGCAGAATCTGGAGGAGGGAGGGAGGAACGGAGGAATGGCTTCCCCAGCATTCCAGAGTAGGAAATTAACTCTTTTTTACTCTTCATTATGGCTCTGAAATGTGTGTGTTTTTGATAATTATGTAGGATACTGTGTTAGGATAGGCTAAGTGCTTGGTAAAGTACGTATCAGGTGCAGTTTGGACATATGTTTCGAGTTACGTTGAAATTTGCTTTAAGACGGATCGTAGGAACGGAACTCCATCGTAAGTCGAGGACTACCTGTACAGTATTCCCTCTGGAGAGATCTGTGCACAGTCATGGGGGTGGGGGGGAGCTGCCGAGGACGGCCAGAGGTGAATCCAGAGTCCTGAAATGATGAAAGAATGTTTATTCAGCTGGGCTCCTCTGAAAAGTCTGTGGAATTCCTCAGTAGAAGGTTTGGGAGGGGTGAGAGCGTCAGGTATACAAAACTTCTGCAGGTGTGTTGAGATAAGACGGTCTGTCAAGCAGAGGCGGCTCCTGAAATGTCCACCGGGGGGACTATTTCTCCAAAATGAAAAAAAAAATTCCCAAGTTCAAATAGTTTTTTTTTTAATCAAATGCAGATTAATACAAGGTCAACAGAACAATTAAATGCTCAGGATGAGAAGAGCCAATTTGACTCACTAAAACAACAAAGAACAAACAAAAAATATATATAAATAAATAAATTATATATAAATTATAGAAAGGAAAATAAGTGAGATTAAAACATTTCTGCATTTCTACTTGCAAGAGGCTTTGTTTTCATTCTCCAGATCAATACAGTGTTAAGAAATAGTAAAACACCACAAGTGACATTTAGTATATAAAATTATTAATGTTTGATCATTTTTTATAAGCAAATTAAAATAAATGTAGCCATCAGAGTCCAATACTGTACAATAACCTGCGCTGGCAACCTAACTCCACAAACAAACAAAGAAAAAAACAACACCAGTTGCCACTTTTAGAATAAACAGTCAGCTGAAGGCTTTTTTCACAAACAGAGCCACCTAAAAGTGGAGAGGATATCAGTCAGGAATGGTAATATAATAATATAAGCATTAGATAAAGGCTAGCATTAGCATGCTAGCTCCAAAAAAAACTCACCAGTTGCCACTTTTAGAATAAACAGTCAGCTGAAGGCTTTTTCACAAACAGCCATCTAAAATTTGAGAGGCATATCAGTCAGAAATGCAAAAAGACATTAGATAAAGGGCTTTCAATTATTTAAAACTTACCTGAGCAAGCCTGCTTGAGTCACTGACCGCACGGCTCATTTTCCAGACAAAAAATAAATATATAAATAAAATAAATAAATAAATGGCCGGAAACACGCTATCGGTAGGTAGAGCTCACGTTGGACGTGTTCAGGGCAGTGAAAACTGTGCCCAGCATCTTCCCATTGTTTTGTAACGTCGTGGAATAACTGTGCATGCGACATTTATAACGAGAGTCTATGGATAAGATCCATGCGCCCCCAAAACAGGAAATATGTCACCAATCAGAAAAATGTTTTTTGAAACAAACAATATAACTCATCATTACTCATAAACACAACTAAAAACATATATGCATATATTTCGAAATATTTTTATTTTATTATTTCATTTTTATAAATAAAAATTTTAAATCTTCAATGTAAAATGGTCCAGAAGTTCCAGTGGGGCGGCGCCCTAGCACCCCCTTTTGGCCGGCCGCCCCTGCTCTCAAGGCCAGTCAGTGAGCCAAATTTCAGATAAACACGATTGTTTTGGGGACAGGGAGAACTTTAATAACATCTACTTTAAGTCTGTGTCGGTCCACTCACTTTCGAAATGTCCAAATTAAATGACCATACCAATGGAGCGTGCCAGAGAAAAAAATCCCAGAGATCTAATCCATTCAGCCAAAAGTCTGGATTCTCGAGACATGAACCAAGCCATCATGTAAGGCAGGCAGCCTGACCAGCTCCAATTTTGTTGCATTTTTTTCTTTATGATTGTATTTATTTTTGTAGTTCAATAATGTGTCCTTTGTGTGTCTTCATAAGTGCATTTTTGTCATTTTCTGTGTAACAGTGCCAGGCCCTCCTGTTGGCATCTTGTTCCCAGAAGTCAGAACCACATCAGTCAGGCTCATCTGGCAACCTCCTGCACAGCCCAACGGCATTATCCTGGGTGAGATTACATTTTGAGATCAAGGCAAGCCAGTGGAGATTTATTTGTGCAGCACATTTCAATGGCGAGGGGATTAAAAAAGGTGCTGAGCATAACGCATAATAGACACTGGAAAAAGAAATAAAAGCTAATGCAAAAGGACGCATTTGATGTTGGACATAAAACAAGATGGAAATTAAATGGAAATAAAATGAGACCAAACACAAAGCATACGGTGAATTCTTCTCAGCTTCGGCTAAATTGAATAAAAAGTAAACGGATAAAGCAATTTTTTATGTTTTGATAAAAAAGAAAAGAAAAAGAAAAGCATTTTCTATCAGAATTACCTAGAAGCTAGAATTTCTACCTTTTGGTGCTAATTTGATTTGACCCTTGTAGCGTACCAGATCACATACAGGAGGAACTCATCAAGCAGCAGCGCCGCCACTGTGGACGTGTTGAGTCCCAGCGCCCGACAGTACACAGCCGCTGGACTGAAACCAGAAACAGTTTATGTATTCCGTCTCACTTCCCAAACACGGAAGGGCTGGGGCGAGGCTGCCGAAGCTCTGGTGGTCACAACGGAGAAGAGAGGTGAGGGCAGAGATGCTCAGATACCTTATTTAAAGTTTTCTCCTCTAAATATTAAGCTGGAGGTGTATGTGTTCTTCAGCTCACCCTCAACCCACCAGCCGTCCCACTGCGCCTCAAGAAGAAGTCCAGGCTCGCAGAGTGCTGTTGTCATGGGAACCAGGCAGTGATGGCCTGTCGCCCGTTCGCTACTACACAGTTCAGTACAGGGAGCTGCCAGACAGCAACTGGACTGTCCACTCTGCATCCGTCAGCCATGAGACGAACTCCTACATCGTGGACAGGTAGTTTTTAAAAGTCTGCTTCCTGGATGTCATATTGTTACTGCTTATATGAAGAACTCATGCAGGCACGCTTTTTTCTTTAAAGGTTAAAGCCGTTCACCTCTTACCAGTTCCGTGTTAAAGCCACTAACGACATTGGAGACAGTGAA
>JBBPBX010004023.1:15000-26362 GCA_038048925.1 Garcialebias charrua
CTCTGATGGCCATCTTAAACAGATTGACTCCCAAAGTACTGTAGATGTACATCCAGTAAATACTGTCGGAAATTTTCTTTAAAGTCCATTCAGGGATTATAAAGGATATACACAGACAGACACCAGCACAACTTCCAACATTTCCCACCTTTCAGCATTTGTGATAATAAAAATAATAATAATAATAATACCGTATTTTCCGGTGTATAGGTCGCACCTTCTTATGTTTTTTTTTTTCAAGGCCTGCGACCTATACACCGGTGCGACCTATATATGGCTTGTTATCACTTTCGGCGAAACAAATGTTTAAATCCAGCACATTTCACAATTACGTTCATTTATTAAGGAAAAGTTCAGCTCAGACATATATTTGCTATAATTTTTATCAAACAAATAATTGTTTTTAAGTGTTAATCTTCTTAAAAGCCTTGCTGTGCGCTCCTGTGGCAGACATTTGCAGCAGAGCTAAACGTAGGTGCGACCTATACACCGGTGCGACCTATCTAGGGATTTTTCCAATCTATTGGTGATAATTGGACAATGCGACCTATACACAGGTGCGACCTATACACCAGAAAATACTGTAATCATTTTATTTAAAAGCGCCTTTCATGACACCCAAGGACACTTAACAAACCAACACAGTGAATACAGAGCAAACATTATCAGCGACAAATTGAAATATAAAATACATAAAGGATATAAAATGGAAGATAAAAATACATTTAGTAAAGTTAATGATAAGCTAGTCTAAAGAGATGGGTTTTCAGGGCAGTCTTGAACAGAGAAAGGGAGGTGGTGTTTCGAAGGTCGGGCGGTAGAGCGTTCCAGAGGTGAGGGGCAGAGCAGGTGAAGGCCCTGCTCCCCATGGTGGAGAGGCGGGCAGAGGGTACATGGAGTTGTAGTGAAGAGGAGGACCTGAGAGAGCGTGATGGGATGGAGATTTGTAGGAGGTCAGATAGATAAGGAGGGGCAAGGTTGTGGATAGCTTTGAACGTGAGAAGTAGAATTTTGAAGATGATGCGTGATTTAACCGGGAGCCAGTGGAGCTGCTGCAGGACAGGAGTGATGTGGTTATAGTAGGAGGTTTATCTTGTTGGGTAAGGTGCATTCTCGGTGTGTGAAGAAATGAGAGTGGGAATGTTTTTCCGCTTACTCATCGTGCCACATTTTGAAAAATATCTTTCATTTGACTGATTTCTCTGCCCTTTGCTATGTGCTGACTCATCAGACTTAAGACCTTCTCGGTGTGAGTCACACGATGTAAAAGTCACTCTGGTCGATGTCAAAGCAACATTTAAGACAAGCATTGTGAGTGACTGATGAGGGCCCTTTGGAGTTAACCTGCAAACCCAAAGCAACCCAGAACCAATCAATCCAAAGGAACACACAGGCAGTTCCTTCCACTGAAAACAAGCTCCTAAGAAGAGAATCCCAACACTTTGTGTGAGCAGAGTTTCTACCGAATGACACGGGGAATAATGAGAAGTGATTTTAATGATAAGCAATGTCGGCATCAGTTCTATATCCAATAAACCAAGTTGACAAACATAAAGATGGATCAAAGGCTAGGACTGGGGACTTGTAAAGAAGTATAGACATTTTCCTGAGATCAAAGATGAACTGGATATAACCTGGTAACTAACAGAGTTCTTCAAAGGGGTGACATGGAGAAAGATGGCAGTGCTTTGTAGTTTTGAATTTGCTTAGCTTTCTGAAAATATTCATTATGACCTGCCACCAAAAGCTGAAGGCAGAAAATCTGTTGTTGTCCCTGTGCGCCTTACCTACTACTACTACATGCTACTGGATGTAGTAGTAGGGATTCATACAGTTAGTTATTTAGTTAGTTAGTTAGTTAGCTAACTAGTTAATTAGTTAGTTTGTTCTTTAGTTTGTTCCTTACTTCCTTAATTAGTTAATTCATTCCTTAATTTGTTCCTTCATTCCTTCGTTAGTGCCTTTGTTCCTTAGTTAATTAGTTCCTTACTTCCTTAGTTAGTTTCTTAGTTAGTTCCTTAGTCAGCCCCTTAATTAGCTCCTTAGTTAGTTACGGTAGTTAGTTAGTTAGTTCCTTAGTCAGTTCCTTAGTTCCTTTGCTAATTAATACATTAGTTAGTTCCTTAGTTAGATACTGTAGTTAATTCTTAGTTGTTCAGTTAATTATTCATAGTTAGTTACTTAATTCCTTAGTTAGATCCTTAATTAGTTCCTTAATTCCTTAGTTAGTTCCTTCGTTCCTTAGTCACTTCCTTGGTTCCTTTGTTAGTTCCTTACTTCCTTAGTTCCTTTCTTCCTTTGTTAGTTTCTTCCTTCGTTATTTCTATTCTTCCTTTGTTAGTTATTTTCTTCCTTAGTTAGTTCCTTTCTTCCTTAGTTCCTTTCTTCCTTTGTTAGTTTCTTCCTTCGTTATTTCTATTCTTCCTTCGTTAGTTATTTTCTTCTTTAGTTAGTTCCTTTCTTCCTTCGTTATTTCTATTCTTCCTTCGTTAGTTATTTTCTTCTTTAGTTAGTTATTTTCTTCTTTAGTTAGTTTATTTCTTCCTTAGTTAGTTCCTTTCTTCCTTAGTCTTCCTTCGTTATGTCTATTCTTCCGTCGTTAGTTCTTTTCTTCCTTAGTTCCTTTCTTCCTTAGTTTCTTTCTTCCTTAGTTCCTTTTTTCCTTCATTAGTTTCTTCCTTCGTTAGTTCTTTTCTTCCTTAGTTAGTTCCTTTCCTCCTTAGTTAGTTCCTTTCCTCCTTAGTTAGTTCCTTTCCTCCTTAGTTAGTTCCTTTCCTCCTTAGTTAGTTCCTTTCTTCCTTAGTTAGTTCCTTTCTTCCTTAGTTAGTTCCTTTCTTCCTTAGTTCTTTCTTCCTTCAGTCATTCCTTTCTTCGTTAGTTAGTTCCTTTCTTCCTTAGTTAGTTCCTTTCTTCCTTCCTTAGTTAGTTTCTTCCTTCGTTAGTTCTTTTCTTTCTTAGTTAGTTCCTTTTTTCCTTCATTAGTTTCTTCCTTCGTTAGTTCTTTTCTTCCTTCGTCAGTTCCTTTCTTCCTTAGTTTCTTCCTCCGTTAGTTCTTTTCTTCCTAGTTAGTTCCTTTCTTCCTTGTTAGTTCCTTTCTTCCTTGTTAGTTCCTTTCTTCCTTAGTTAGTTCCTTTATTCCTTAGTTAGTTCCTTTATTCCTTAGTTAGTTCCTTTATTCCTTAGTTAGTTCCTTTCTTCCTTGTTAGTTCCTTTCTTCCTTAGTTAGTTCCTTTCTTCCTTAGTTAGTTCCTTTATTCCTTAGTTAGTTCCTTTATTCCTTAGTTAGTTCCTTTATTCCTTAGTTAGTTCCTTTCTTCCTTAGTTAGTTCCTTTCTTCCTTAGTTAGTTCCTTTCTTCCTTAGTTAGTTCCTTTCTTCCTTAGTTAGTTCCTTTCTTCCTTAGTTAGTTCCTTTCTTCCTTAGTTCTTTCTTCCTTCAGTCATTCCTTTCTTCGTTAGTTCCTTCCTTCCTTCCAAAATGACTGCCACAGCCAACTAGCCTTTAAAGCCATAAGAAAGGCCATACCTCATTTTTACCAATGCAGTACTGAGATTAAATTTGGTGTGGTAATAATATCTGAGTCATTCCCAGCACATAATTCTGAGCTTGACTTGTCACAATATCGCATGATTACATACAAGGTATGTTGAAGGTTTGACCAAACGGCTAAAATTCTGTCATTCCTCAACATGCGATGATCTTTGTCAAAAAATACAGTATGAAATGTAGCGAGCGATATGCTTTTCTTCCTCCTGGGCCTTTAGTTTCAGTAGGACTGGGTGAGCACGGTTTTTCAGAGACGAATTCTTGTGACTCATGAGTTTGTGACACCTTTTGAATAAAGTTTGAGGTGAAAAAAGGTTCCTCCCTGCTGAAACCCAACGAGGCGTGGGTGTGTTTGTACTTGTCTGTGAGCTTAGACGAGACATGGGAAATGCTACGTGTTGGATTCTGGACTACAGAATAAATGTAGATCCCTTATTTATTTTAGATTTCTTTGTCACAAATTAACACTAAATTTAAGTTATTTTGTTCTCTTTCATTTACTTCTTCTACCTCAAGCCTAAATGTAGTCTTGTGTTAGGTGGCAATTATGGATCCAAACCAAGTCATCAATATTCACACACAAACTGCAAGGTCACACTCAGAATTCCAGCCATGAACGCTCTCATCTCCAAAGACTTAAGTAGCAGTAAGTTTTGGCTGTTGTAGATAATTACTGTATAGATATTACAAAACCTATCCCAGATAAAGTCTCTTTAACGCAAAGCTCTTACCAAACTAAAATGAATAAATCAATATAAATGTTATTGATTACACACCCTGCAGTGCACGATATACGGCATTCGAGCTAACGGGATGTACTAATAATCTCTCCAGACCTTTCCTCTGCCCCCGTTCCACAGGGAGTCCGCCACAACTTCAGACAAAATACACCAGAGTAATTAGCTCAATGTTTTTGCCTCCAGGGTTGGCTTTATGCTCCGTGTTGCCCCAAAATGAAATACGAGTAATACACCAACAGAGAAAAAAACAAGGGAAAAAAATCCCACAGAAACAAACTCATTAGCGAATATTTACAAAATCAGCATTAGTTCAAAGGAAGTAGGAAAATCAAAGGTATTTGCTGTAACCTTTATCCACCGTTGTAATACATCATATAGAATTGGATGTACTCGATCTGTGGTCTTGAATAACTTTCAGTGAGGTACATGTAAAGAAAAAATTCTCACGCATATGGGTCTTTCGGGCTGCTCACTGCACCACCTGGTAGGTGGTTGGGTTAAATGCAGAGACGAATTTCGTCTGTGTATGGGAACATACGCAGATGACAGGAATAGACATTATTATTATTATTATTATTATTAAAAATTTAGTCAAATAGTTAAAATTGATAAAAACTGATCCATCCATTCAGGGTTGAAGTGGACCCGGTGTAAAATTGATGATGTATGAAATAAATTACAGTGCTTGACATTTTCTACTTTTAGTAAAATAAAATCAGCAGAAGTGGAATAAAGAGCTTTTAAACAAGGCAAGGATTCCTCAAAACATTTGATTTATTCATACATGTATTGCAAATGAAAGGTTCTGTACTTATACACATTTTAATACTTTGTACTACCCGAGTTGTTTATGATTTTTATGTTGATTCAGATCCAATCCAAGTGTCTGTGGACAGTAGATTTCTAGATATTGTATATTATTTTCTCCAGGTATTTCTGAGTACTTCGTTGTAAGTTTTACACTGCAGATTTTAATAATAGTTACTATCGCTAAACATATGAGAAATAGATTTAACAGAAAAAGTTATTCTTTATTATTTGAATGTCCACAATATTTGTAGAAAGCCTTCAGTTTATGCCAAGTGAGATGCTGAAAGTTAAATCTGATGAGTTAGGAGAGCTTTCAACAACTAAGCTCCATCTTATGATAAAGCTTTTAATGCACCAGATTTCCCCAGAACTTAACTCTTCCCTCTGACCACAGGTTTACTTGTGTTTTCTAGAGATTTTAAAAGAAAGAACAGAGGCAGAGCTCTTATTTAATAGGTTCCTGACTGAGGGAGCTTAAGTAGTAAGTGGTAGTAGTAAGTAGTAAGTATAGTAAGTAGTAGTGGTGGTGGTGATGTGGTAGTAGTAGTGCTAATACTACTACTACCACCACAACTACCACACTAATACTACTACTACCACCACACTACTTCTACTATTACTACTACCACCACAACTACTATTACTACAACCACCACCACTACTACCATTACTACAACTATGACTACTATCACCACTGTTACCACTACTACTACTACCAGGACTGCTACTACTACTTAAACTGCTACCATCACCACCACTACTATGACCAGCACTACTACTATGACTACTACCAAACCACCACCACTACTACTACTACTACCACTATAACTAATAACACAACTACTACTACCACATCACCACCACCACCACTACTACTAATGTGGTATTTGTGGTGGTAGTAGTAGTAGTGGTGGTAATGGTAGTGGTTGTAGTAGTAGTTTTGGTGGTGGTTATGGGGGTGGTGGTACCATACCATACCATACCATTTTATTTATAAAGCACTTTAAACAGGAACAAGTCCACACCAAAGTGCTGGACAAACAAACACGCAACAGGCAACACATACAATGAAGAACAACACGAAAAACATAAAAACATTGCAGATCATAAATCAAACGATCCAGTACAAATCATACTACTATGGTAGTAGTAGTAGCAGTAGTAGTATGGTAGTCGTAATAGTGGTGGTCGTGATAGTAGTGGTGGTAGTAGTGTTGGTGGTGTGCTAGTGGTACTACTAGTTGTAGTGGTGGTGGTAGAAGTAGTAGTAGTAGTAATAGTAGTGGTGGTAGTAGTAGTAGTGTTGGTGGTGTGCTAGTGGTACTACTACTACTGTACTAGTATTATGACTACTACTACTACTACTAGCACACCACCAACACTACTACTACCACTACCACTACCACTACTACTACTAGTACACCACCAACACTACTACTACCACCACTACTATCACTACTACTACTAGTAGTAGTAGTACCACTAGCACACGACCAACACTACTACTACTACCATCACCACCAATACTACTACTTCTACTACCACCACCACCACTACTATCACTACTACTACTTCTACCACCACCACCACCACCACCACTCATAATAGTGGTGGTGGTAGTAGTATTGTTGGTGGTGTGGTAGTAGCAGTAGTAGTAGTAGAAGTGTTGGTGGTGTGCTAGTGATTCTACTAGTTGTAGTGGTACTACTAGTAGTAATGGTGGTGGTAGTAGTAGTAGTAGTAGTAGTAGTAGTAGTAGTAGTAGTAGTAGTAGTAGTAGTAGTAGTAGTAGTATGGTAGTCGTAATAGTGGTGGTGGTGATAGTAGTGGTAGTAGTAGTAGTGTTGGTGGTGTGCTAGTGGTACTACTAGTAGTAGTGGTTGTAGTAGTAGTGTGGTAGTCGTAATAGTGGTGGTGCTGATAGTAGTGGTGGTAGTATTAGTGTTGGGGTGTGCTAGTGGTATTACTAGTAGTAGTAGTAGTAGTAGTAGTAGTAGTAGTAGTAGTAGTAGTAGTAGTAGTTGTAGTAGTAGTGGTGACAGCCCTGCTAATTTTCACTCACAGTATAGTTTGTTTAGGCTTGTACCTTTAGCAAAAAAAGTCAAGACCATGGAAATTACTTTGAAGACAGAAAAGCCACCAAACTTCTAAATAAGACATGGAAGAGGATTTTATTTTTTTTAGATTGTACAACAAAAGAAAAACAATGTCTATTGGTGTATGGTTTTGGACTACAGCCTGCCATTTGAAAAAAAAAAAAAAAAAGACTGCATCATCTATCTTGTCAGTTTCTCCAAATCCTTTCCCCCCCATATACAAGTACTGGTACTGTAGTTAGGTTATACATTAACCTCTATAGAACAAAACAAATGCTGATGAGAAAATATCTATAAAAACGGTATTTTCTCATCAGGCAATCGCCAACAAGTAACATACTGAAAGTGTTTGTGGGTTTAACTGCTACTGTTAACAGAATGGTAAAACTAAAAATGTAATTTGTCAAACCTATTAAATATGGTTTGTTTATTTAGAGAAGCCTTCAGAATTTAATTGTGAAATTTGCCTCCAGAACAGTATTTTTGTGGTATTCCTTTGTTTTTATTGTTTATCTGTTTGTTCAGGAGTCTGCTGATGGTCATGGTGTCCAATGATCTCAACACTATCATCTGACCGCTGGCAGGACAATATTATAGATAAAAAAAAGTCTATTAGAGATGTTATCAGCATGATAACTCTGCTGAGGGGAAGGACGGGAGGCCCTAGCTGGCCACACTCCATCATCTGTAGTTCAAACAGACTTCTTTAAAGGATCCATTTTTCATGCAATCAATGTTGCGTGGAATTTGGTGTGACAGGCCAGGGAGATGAAACATTTTTACGGTGCCATTCTTCAATTGAACTCCCTTGTACAGATTCAAATATGCATCTTTTGCTGCTCACAATTCAATTAGGTATCTAGTGAAGATCTCTCCTCATACAGGAGGGTACCTCATTGTTCTAAAATCAAAAGTGGCACATACCTGAAGTGGGCACAAAGATGGGAAGATGCGCAGAATATATTATCACACAGTCAGCCAGTACAACTGCCCTAACAGACAATAGGGTTTGGCCACTTACGAACCAATAAAAGCTTTTCCACACTTCATTTGAGCCAGCTGTAAAACTATCATTTTGGTTCAGTGAGATGCCCCATTTTATCATGAGAGCGGCACATCCTTCGAAAAACAATAGCGAGACACTATGATGGTAGCAATACACAGGCATCACATATTTATCTCTACAGAACATTGACAAGCTTTTGTTTTTGCATAGTCATTGGTATAACGTTGGTACTGGTAATGGTTTAACTGTGGAAAGAGATGTCTAGGCCTCCCTGCTCAAGCTACAGCCACCCACGACCCAACTTCAGAACAATCCGAAGATGAAGGATGGACGGATCCATTATCTTTGGATAATTGGATCTAAAGTGGATTGGTATAATGTGACCACTGATGAACAGTGAACACACAGCATGCTACAGATGGGATCAAATTCAAAGGTATTAATAAAAGTTGAGTTCTGCGGATGTTAAAGATCCTGTTTTTGGCAGATGAACACTTTAGCAAGGCTAACACGAAAACAATGGTTCAGAGTCTTTGTGTTTGAGCCTTAGCTTTATCAATAATTAATACCTTTGTTGTAGATTGCTCTTTGAATGACCTCGGTATGGAGACTGAGGTTATTTCTAACCCAAGTGACTAGATAAATGCTAGGGATCTTAGTGATTTTCAAACATAGTAGTTAAAATGTGCTAAATCTAAACAGTAATCTCTGATATTGGCTAGTCCAAAAAGGGCCAAGAGATTTGCTGCCATCTTGTGGTTCATAGCAGTGCATGAAAATGCTAATTCACTTTTATTTACATGTGTTTATGTAAAACTTTACCTACCCATCTACTATGCATAACATACAAATAATGATGTTCCTGCTAGAAGTGCTTAAAACTGTGTGGAAGCGTTACAGCTAGTTGGTCTGCTATTTGCACTTGCAATAAAAATTAGTGTAAATACACTAGTAGCTTAAAGAAAAAGACAGCTACATTTTTTTTCTATTTAATTAGTTTTAAAATATCAGTAACCTATTTTGATCCTGCTTTCTTCAGTTAGCTGTTAAGCTAGTACCTCAATGGGCTGCTATTGTTGGCGACAAGATGAAAATGGATTTTTCGAATCGTTTCCAAAAGTTTTGAAAATTCGGAGTTTTGGGCAAGTCGTTCAAAATAATTAGTGCAAAAACGTTGATCTCAAAGTGTTTAGTCATCATGGGCACCTCAGTGTTTCCCCTACCATTTTACAAGTAGCGCGCCCCACCCCACCATGTCAACAGTACCGACACCCTCGGTTGACAACTGCCGCCACTGAAGTACCGCTAAGCTAGTGATAATAATAATAAATAATAAAAATGTGTTATGTATTGTCATCATTGTATGTTCCCATACAATAGCAAAATTGGCTCTCTGCATTTAACCCATCCACCACCAGGCGGAGCAGTGGGCGACCTTTGGAGGAACCCGGGACACAGCTGGGGATGGGATGTCCTGCTCAGAGACACTGACACAGAGATGGCTCAGAGACACTGGCACAGAGATGTGCCAGGGATCGAACCAGGGATCGAACCCGGGAACTTCAGGTCCTGAGTCGGCTGCCCTGCCCCAGTGATGTGCGATACAAACAGGCAAGCTAAATAGTTTCCGCCGTATACCCACCCCCATGCTCAAACTCAAAAACTCAGTACAAATGGCACGCAACACAGAATTGTCTCCATCGACATCCCCCGTCGACAAAAATCACAGAAGAGATGAGTGCTCTGCCAAGGGGAGTAATGTAGGGGAACCACTATGCCTGGAGCTCATTGCAGACCCTTCATATTTTCTTTTCAATATTTCTAAAGTGCTAGAGCTTTACATTTTTTTTATACTGGCAAACTCGCAATTATTTTGGCCAAAATGTTCATAGGAGTTCATGCAAAAAGTGTTTCTTTGGGCCGAGATGGTGTAGGGGCAGGGCAGCCGACTCAGGACCTGAAGGCCCTAGGTTCGATCCCATGTGTTCACATCTCATGTTTTCTCTGAACAGGACACATTATCCCCAGTTGCTCCCTGGGCACCCGCCACAGCTACCCACTGCTCCGCCTGGTTGTGGATGGGTTAAATGCAGAGAGCCAATTTCACCATTGTATGGGAAAATACAATGATGACAATACATAACACATTATTATTATCATTATATTACATCATATTCTGGTAAGAATTAATCTCAAAACTAAGACTGTTTACAACGTTTTCTACAACACATTAAGGTTCCCAGTATTCTATGAAAACAAAATTCCCTGAGTTTTCCTTGAGTAAATCCTAAACTTCAGGAGATATTTTAGTCACATGAAACACACATAATTTAGTGTATTAGATGATGATACGTGCATATGGCAATCATTCCTAATCAGTGTTTCCCTTAGGATTACTGTATATAAACAGAGCCTGTCAATAGAACAAAGCACTCCGCCTACAAAAAACAAACAAACTACCCCATGTTGACAAAAATCACATAAGATATGCACCCTGCTAAGGCAAGTAAACTAGGGGAAACACTGCTAACACTGTTAGGCTGATTGGTGACTCTAAATTGACCCTAGGTGTGAGTAAGAGGGTGGATGGTTGTTTGGTGTGAGTGAGACAGGTCCCTCTTGTAAATGAGTCCCCGTGACTCAACGAGGCTAGCCTGTATAAATAAAGGTTGAATGAATGAATGAAAAATTACCTGTACTGTATATTGAATGACATCAGATACCAAAAAAAGCTACAATAGCCAATCAATAAAGATACATGCTCTATGTACACTAGGGCTGGGCAATATATCGTTCACGATAATACAGGTAAAAAAAGCTTGCCCGGGCAAAAAAATGATATCACGATATGCTAATTTCATGACGTAATACGTCAGGGTGCCCCGCCCCCTTAACAACCAAGCATGCCGAACGACCAAACCGAACTGCGCAACCCCCTCCACCTGTCGGTACTGGTGTAACGATAATTAGTTGCGCGCAATACTAGCTAGCTAAAATGCTAAAAACTAACAACGCGCATCTCAGCTTCTCTCCATCCAGCTCTAAACTGCAGGTACAGACAGCTCAACTGTCTCCCCCTCCCCCCACCCCTCTCTGAGCTGCCAGTGCAGTCTGCGTCTCCCCCACTCTAAACTGTCGGTACAAACGCGCAGCTCAACTGTCTCT
>JBBPBX010004023.1:34878-55276 GCA_038048925.1 Garcialebias charrua
ATTTAAATGAAAATGAAACTGAAGTCATCAGCTTTGGTAAATATAATGCCCTTGACTGTCTTAGCCCCTTAGCTTCATACAACCACTTCACTGTCAGGATTCTGGGGGTTATTTTTGCTTTTGCTTTTAAATTAAACAAACGGATACTGTATTTTTTGCTTCATAGGTTGCTTTTTTTCCCTTTCTTTCTTTCCCCATAATTTACATGCCCTGCAACTTTTAGGCCGAAGCAACAAATTTATGGATTTTTTCCCCCCCATATTTATAAACCTTTTTTTTTTTCTGAGATATGACCATTTTCATTCATTCTGACAGGGAAAAAAATTGAGCAATACCACTTTCAGCCTCTTGATGGCAGCAGAGTAGTAGGAGCAATGTGGCATGCTGTTGCATTATGTACGGTAATAGGTAAACGTGGCTATAATGACATATTCAAAAAAGTTCAAGACAAAAACAACTGGACTTTATTCATTATACTTTATACTTTTTTTTCCCCCTTGAACTTTTGGGTATTTACCATGATGACTGAGAATCTTCACCAGCTATTAATGACTCAATTGGCTTGCCATAGCCTCCCCACCTTCATTCTGCTCGTTGCTTGGAACTGTCAAAACAGCTGTACCGCCCCGGCGAAGTGCAGCTAATTTGATCTTTAAAGTGCATTTATTAAGCAAATGTTAGACCGAGACATACCTTTGCTATCATTTCAAGCAAACAAATAATTAGGTACTTTTCTTGTTAAATTTCGGAGAAACAAGTAGCATTCCTCCCTCCTTCCTTTTTCCCCCTCCCTGTCTGCGTGCTCCGGGGAGCACCTCGTCGGCAAAACTGTTTTTGAAATGCAGCTGATTTGATCATTAAAGTGCATTTATTAAGCAAACGTTACACTGAGACACACTTTTGCTATAATTTCGAGCAAACAAATAATTGTTTGGGTGTTTATCTTGTTAAATTTTCTACAGCTTTTGCGAATTGGGTTTTGAAATGCAGCTGATTTAACCATCAAAGTGCATTTATTAAGCAAACGTTAGATTGAGACACACATTTACTATAATTTCAAGCAAACAAATTATTGTTTTTAAGTGTTAATCTTGTTAAAGTCCTCCCGTGCACGCTCCCGCAGCTGCCATTTGGCAGCCTATCACGTTTTGGCACAACACTGGTCCACATTTCCGGGTTGACAGCGGTGACGCGTCAGAGGTGATGCATAATAGATGCGATGTATACGACAAAATGACATGGATTTTTCCACTTTATTAGACAAATACTGTATGAACTAATGCGACTTACAGGGCTGTGCAATGTATACAGCGTAAAATACGGTAAATGCAGTATCTTCCAACTAAGACTTATTGATGAGGTGAAGTCTTTTTTTTTTTATCTTTCAGAGACCTTTAAAAGGTGATTCATGCTTTTATAAGCTCTCGTTTGGACTATTGTAATTCATTGTTGGTTTAAATAAATCATTTTTGCATCGTTTACGATCTGTCCAGAACGCAGCAGCTCATCTTTTAACAGCAACTAGAAAATATGAACATATAACCCCGGTCCTGGCTTCTCTTCACTGGCTTCCTATCCACGTCTGGACTGATTTTAAGATTTTATTGCTTGTTTTTAAAGTCTTAAAAGGTCTGGTCCGGTCATATTTATGTGCTCTTATTGACATCTACACTCCGATGTCCCCAGACCCAAACTGAAGTCCAGAGGTGATCGGACTTTTGTGGTTGCTACTTCAATACTGTGGAACAGCTTACCTGATAATTTAAAGATCACTGAGACTGTTGAGACTTTTAAATCTTTGCTTAAGACTCGTCTGTATTCATAGGCATTTGATTTACACAGAGTCTGAGAACAAATTTAGAACTGATTTTATTGTTGTTGTATATTGTATTTTATTGTTAAGTTTATGAATTTTGAGTGGCACTAGATGCATTTTTTACTCTTGAATCTGACTTAACTGTAAAGTACTTTGGTCAGCTTTTGTTGTTTTTATGTGCTTTAAAAATTCATTGACATTGCTTTACAACCTAGATATTTTTTTATTCTTTTTTTAAATAACATTTTCTTTCATTTGTTCTTCTCAATTTGTATACGTTCATTTATGATTGTCTACTGTTGTCTTTGTTGCCTACTGTTGTCATCACTCGTTGTTAAAGTCAGGTCTCTCTTGATGAGTCCTGGAGGCTCAATGGGACTAAACTGTATAAATAAAGGTTGAATGAATGAATGTCATCTGCTTTCTCTTTGCTTGTGAAAGCTTGTTCAGTCACGTTTGTATTATGGTCATGGGCACTCATTTTGTAGCTAAAACTTACCGTGATGGAGCTTAGCCTAGCCTAGCCTACAGCTGAGCACAACCTACTGCTTCTGGGCTTGGACTCTGTGTCTGTGGTGCACGTCATCACTCACATAGCCAATGGGTTGTGGCTTTTTCTGTTCAGCTTGAATTGGCTGTGTTGTGAAAGTCAGTGAAATGCTGTAATCATAATGTATATAGAAATATTGGAAATGTGCTTAAAACTCATATCACCGTTATTGAATAAAAGTATATTGAGACATATACTGTATTGATATTGAATTATTGTCCAGCCCTAGTGTGAATATAAAGCTACAGTTCTTACTGTATTTTACATGTGTTCCAGTGGTTCCTGCAGATGTTCAGACGTCATTGCTGATTAAAGAAGAAGCTCCTGAAGAACAGTGGCCTGATGTGGACCAGCAGGACATAAATTGCCTCCAGATAAAGGAGGAAGAGGAGGAACCATGGACCATTGTGGGGGCAGAGCAGTTCGGTATGAAGTAGGAAACATGTTGTTTAAAAATGCAGAAAAACTGTTTCATGCATTTGCCACGTCTAGACTGGACTGTTGCAAAGGTTTATTATCTGATTGTCCAAAAACTTCTTTAAAAAATCTTCCAAAATGCTGCTGCTAGAGTTTTAACTGGAGTTAGGAGAGATCACATCTCTCCAGTTTTATCTTCTCTCTGTTGGCTCCATATCAAATCCAGAATTGAATTCAAAATCTTGCTTTTAACCTACAAAGCTCTCAACAACCTAGCTCCATCTTATATTTGAGATCTTATTATTCCATATTTTCATAACAGAGCACTTCACTGTCAGACTACAGGCTTACTTTTGGCTCCTAGAATTTCCAAAAGCAGAATGGGAGGAAGATCTTTCAGTTATCAGGCTCCTCTCTTGTGGAACCAATTTCCAGTTTTTGTCTGTAAGGCTGACACATTGTCCAGTTTTAAGTCTGGGCTTAAGTCTTTCCTTTTTGATAAATCCTGCACTGCCTGGACCAAAAAAAAGTCAACACCTGGATTTAAGCAACTAGGTACAAGCCTCCTATTGAATAATTACTGCATGGGTGATTATCTTTCAGCTTGCAACAAGTTATTTAACCCCAACTGGTGCAATGAATTGCTTCTCATTTTTTAAACAACCATGTCTAAAGACGCATTGCGTGGTCGTGGAAAAGATGTCAGTCTGTTTGAGAAGGGTCAAATCATTGGCATGCATCAAGCAGAGAAAACATCTAAGGAGATTGCAGAAACGACTAAAATTGGGTTAAGAACTGTCCACCTCATTATTAAACAATGGACTGATGGTGGGGAGCCATCGTCTTTGAGGAAGAAACGTGGCAGGAAAAAAATCCTGAATGATCGTGATCGACGATCACTTAAACGTTTGGTGAAATCATATAAAAGAAAAACAACAGTAGCACTCAGGCTATGTTTATTAGTGAAAGTAAGAGCATTTCTACATGCACAGTGTGAAGGGAACTCAAGGGATTGGGATAGCTGTGTAGCCTTAAGAAAACCCCAAATCAGTGAGGCTAACCAAAAAGAAGGCTTCAGTTTGCTAGGGAGCATAAAGATTGGACTCTGGAGCAATGGAAGAAGGTCATGTGGTCTGATGAGTCCAGATTTACCCTGTTCCAGAGTTAAGTGTGTAATTTATAGCTGAACCGAACCTATGAGAATCGTGCTGCTGCTGCTGCTCGGTGTATTGTTTTGCACTATTAGTGATTAGCGTAAATCTTAGATCTTTTAGCGTACCGTTGGGTTTCCTTTAATCGTATATCTTAGTTGACATCTGTGATCCTTATTTACTGTTTCTTTTTACACTTTATGTTTTTGTTATTGCTGGATGTAACTGGAACCCTGTGTACACAAATGCGTTTCATCTCATGTACCACATGTGATGTGAATGAAGATAAAGATCCTTGAATCCTTGAATTTAAACAAACATGAGAATCCACACTGGGGGAAAAAGTAATTTGATAAAACTCAAAGGCAAGAAGCCACACACACACTAATATATTGAATTTAATTAATTTTATTACATGCCTGAATCTCTGGTGATGGAAAACATACTTTCACTAGTTTTGACTGAGAAACATTTATTTGTCTCCAACACACTCAAATACAATGTATTTACACTCATCTTACACATGTAAACAGTTTGTGCTGAGTTGGTGGAGTGCTAAAGCCGCAGCTTATAGTGTTATTAAAGGAAAGAACTGGAGCTAAGCACACTTTGGCTCTGGTTTAGCACTGGAACCTGTTTGGAGGAGAAAAAATAACTCTGTGGTCTGAGCAGTAAAACAAATTATGTATGTGTGAATATAAAGTTACAGTTCTCCTTACTGTATTTTACATGTGTTCCAGTGGTTCCTGCAGATGTTCAGAAGTCAGTGCTGATTAAAGAAGAAGCTCCTGAAGAACAGTGGCCTGATGTGGACCAGCAGGATGCAAATTGTCTCCACATAAAAGAGGAAGAGNAATTAATAAATAAAAAATAAACCTGGTGTCTTCATTTTCACAGCACGTTACGCACTGTTTAAAAAATGTAACGAGTCCAGATAGATACTGTAGTTCAGATAAATTTAAAGCTCCACTGACATCATCTTTTAACTTTTCAAAAAATGGCACAACATATATAAATATTAAGATTGACCCCTGACCGTTTTTGCTAAAATAATGTTAAATGAATGAAAATTTCTCTGAAGAATAGTTTAAAATTAGCGCTGTTTTTTTACACGGTAAATACGGGTTTTCCGGTCACGTGTTTGTGACGTCAGATAAAGGAATTTGCTCCAAGCGCACATTGAATACAATGTAGAAAATATAAACGCATCCGTCGAATTTAGCCATCTAAAACTGTAGATATTAAAGATTTAGCTTCAGTTCGTGAAGCAGAAGTTATTTATGGCATGAGACTGAACAAGCAGACATACTAAGGCCATAAACACGCACAGAACTGCACAACAAATAAAAAATATAATGTCTTACTTTGAGCCGGTGGCCCCGACTGCCAGGCGGACATTTGCGGCGAGCTCCCGGCCGCAGATGGATCCTCCGCGGCATGTCGGCTCGGTGTCTTCGCCTGTGTTAGCTGCTTTGTTAGCTGCTGTCGTTAGCATGTCGGGCGGCGTTGTGGCCGCCGATCGCGGGGCGATCCGCGGCTGCTCCTCCGGACCTGAGACGTCCACAGAGTTGACCGAGTGTTTCCAGCTCATTTATCCGTATGAGGCAACCCTGATCGGGCACACGGAGCCAGCTGACAGTAGCCTCCGGAGCTCCATTGACCGCAGTACAGTTGTAAAATGGCAACCGGAAGTGGCGAGCGGAAACCGGAAGTTGCGTAAATACGATTAATTTCTTATCAAAACGTAAAATTAATAATTATACTTTATTTATAAAGCCATTTAAAACAACCACAGCTGCAACAAAGTGCTATACACATGAAATTAATAACTTTTAAACACACAAAAAAAAATAATAATAATTTTTTTTTTTTTTTTTTAATCATATTTTTATTAAATATGATAAAATCGTAAGTCTGAGTTGCCGTAGGTCGCAGGTGTCGTACCTCGAGGGTTACCTGTACTTTACTCTGGAGTTTTCTCCAAAGCAGCACTGAAGTAACCTACACTAATAAACAGTAACTCTTACAGTCCCAGCCTGAGCTGATTAAGCTGTAAAACTCCCCGTTATCAGCCGAAACCCTTGAGCCAGACCACTAGCAGGTCCAGAACCAGAACCAGGGAGACAACTCAGTGAGATTTATGGATGAAAGAGGCCTCTGTGCCGTGCAGGTTCACAGGCGCGTATGGGGGGGTTGAGGGAGGAGGGGAGGAGATGTCTCCTTCCCGGTACCTGTTTCCCATCGTGTCAGGCACCAACAGGAAAGTGTTATCTTGTTAGAAGCCATAAATCTGAGTTCGAGCCAGCAGCTTGCATCTGCAAAACTGCTTCGGGCACATCCCCAGACCAGGTTCCTGTCTCCCTGGCTTTTACACTCACAAACGCAATAAATGAGAAGAATAAAAATAAAAATAAAAAATCTGTCTAAAGGGCAAACTGTCAACCGTCAACCAACCAACAACTGCACTCCGGAGTCTCTTCAACAGCAGCACCGAACAAAACCAACGGAACAAACAGCAGCTCCAAGCCGGTCCCTGGACCAGAACCTCCAGAGGCCATCTGCGGCGGGGGAGGGAGGAGAAGGGAGGAGGGGAGCCCCATCTGCAGGAACCGCAGCAAATCAGTGGGGGAGACCGGCCGTGTGACAGCTGCATGTGCAGGCTCCAGCCAGCCCTCTGCATCCAGAACCCACAAAACAATATATGAAAATAAATAATCTTTCCCTGTTGCCTTTGTTTGCGTGTATGCAGCACTTTCCGGTGTACAGGTCGCATGCCTCAAAGAAAAAGAAAGCCAAAAAAAAAACAATAAAAAGATAATAAAGTTATCTTAAAAATGGGTGCGACCTATACAGTGGAAAATACGGTAATCGACTTTAACGGGGAAGGGGAGGAAAAATGTGACTCTGACAGCGATCACAGGTCCCGGTTGTGAACTATAAATCACATGCACGGCAACCTGTGACCCCGGAGCGCCCGGGGCACTCTTTACGGCAAAACCGTGTGCCGGATGAAAGCCCTGTGACTCGACGGCGACAGAGTCCCGGAGTTCACGATCAAGCCTCGGCCCCACAGTTTCCCGGAGTCCAAAGGAAAAGTGTCTCCCAGCCGACAGGCCGGAGCTCATAAAAGGGGAATGTGGGGGAAGGGCAAACTTAAGGCACCCGTAAATTATCCCTGCGCGTGTGTGGAACTTCTGTGCTTTACACTTTACTTACATGTACAAGAACCGCAAAAAAAATGCACATTCAAATGAAATACCAACAGTATGTAGCCGGACGGGTATTGATTAAAAATAGGGAACTTTAGTTTAAAAAATAAATAAATCTATTTTTAATAAAATAAGTGAATTTGGTTAAAAACTTTACTAAAAATTACCCTTAAGGCACATAGACCCGTTGCAGATGAGGCAGAGACAATTTCACACACACACCAATAAATTGCACAGTAGTTTGTTTAATAAAATACTAAATTTAAAATACAGTTTTAAAAAGGGCAATTCTAGCTCATTTCTATCAAAGTGCAATTCACATCTATATTCTAAAAACAGGAAGGAACTCATACACACACACACACACACACACACACACACACACACACACACACACACACACCAAAACAAGACGACTGTCACCGCCTGAAGAGATCCTTTTATCGATCAGTCCAAAGTCCACCCTGGTGAAATCCGCTGCACCCCCAAAGACGTCACTCCAACCGACGCCTGTGTGAGAGGTTGAGCTGGCCAGTCGGCTTCAGCTCGGCCCGCAGGACGCGTGACGTAGCCCACGCCGCGCCGTCCAGACAGCGGGCCCCAAACAGTCCCAGGACCAGCCGGCAGGCGAGGGACGACCCGGATGGGGAGCAGAACCAGTCGGGACAGTCCAGACCGCCGCAGACACACGGCCACGGACAACCAGGAAGTAGACGTCGCCACGGACAACAGGAAGTAGACGTAGCAAAGGACAAACAGCAGGGACTAAAACAATAAATATTTGGAATTAAAATCTACAAAAGTATAAAATAGAAAGATACACTGGCGCTTACTCACCACCAAGCTCCTCCTCTAACAAGAGAGGGAAGCAGAAAGCTTGCAACGGTGGTCGCTAAACCAATCCATAGCGACTAAAAACACCTGATTACGCCAGCGCGTGACACAGCCAGCTACTGCCGCCGGAAGGCGGATGACGTGTGTCTAACCCTGAGGACTTGGCCCGTTTTATACCGGAAGCCAGCCCCAGACACACCAATCACGTCGCAGCACCTGTGGTGCTTTTAATGACTGCAGGTCATCCTGCCACATTCACCCCCGCAAACTGAATCGACGTCCCGTCGATTACCCAGCTTGCCAGGGTCGAAATCCAACGGACCTGGTACTCCAAACTTCGAGAGCCACTCCGTAACCAGCGCCACAGTAGAGGCATGCTGGTCCAGTTGGAGTGGCCAATGTGTATTCGGAAAGTACCACTCCACACCCAGGATCTGCACCACAGTAGAGGTACGCTGATCTCTATTTAAAAAATAATTTACAAGCTTAAAAAACAGGTGAACCGCTGCTGTTTGTCCTTTTCACACGCATACACATAATAAAAACAAAATATTTCCTGCTATATCACAATACAAAAATACAAACAGTGTAGTAAAAGAGTCCCAGCCTCAAATTGCAAAAACTACCAAACAACGCCAAATGTAGCCGGACGGGTATTGATTAAAAATAGGGAACTTTAGTTTAAAAAATAAATAAATCTATTTTTAATAAAATAAGTGAATTTGGTTTAAAACTTTACTAAAAATTACCCTTAAGGCACATAGACCCGTTGCAGATGAGGAAGAGACAATTTCACACACACACCAATAGATTGCACAATTATTTGTTTAATAAAAAATCCTAAATTTAAAATACACAGTTAAGAGAGTCAGAGAGTCAGAGTCAGAGTCAGAGAGAATTTATTGTCATTTGCACCGCATGTAGTACATGTGTTGAAAACGAGATTATGTACACAGGGTCCCAGTTACATCCAACAACAAATGCAAGAGAAATACAATAATAACATCTAGGATTAACTAAGAGAGACATCACATCAGCTAGTAATACACTAAGCCCTAATGTAGTAGAAAAACATCATTATAAACAGCAGCACGAACATGAGCAGATGGTCACAGATGAACGCAGCAACAAGAAACAGATCAGTACAGTATCAGTATGATGTGACATTTTGCAGTGTTTATTCTTATTATTTATTTATTCATGAGTCTGACAGCCTCAGGGTAGAAGCTGTTTCTCAGTCTAGTGGTTCTACATTTGATGCTCCTCAACCTCCGTCCCGAGGGGAGTGGTGCAAAGAGTGAGTGTGCTGGGTGAGTGAGGTCTTTCATGATGCAGGTGGCTCTTTTTCTGCATCTGGAGGTGTAAATGTCTGTGATGGTGGGGAGACTGACTCCCACAGACTTCTGTGCAGCCTTCACCACTCTCTGCAGAGCTTTTCTCTCTGCAACTGTGCAGCCTCCATGCCACACATTGATACTGGAGCACAGGACGCTCTCCACTGCACACCTGTAGAACGAGGTGAGGACTGGGCTTCTCAGACCGGCTCGTCTCAGCCGTCTGAGGAAGTAGAGTCTCTGATGACCTTTCTTGATCAGGCTGGTGGTGTTATTGCTCCAGCTGAGGTTATCATTCAAGTGTACACCCAGGTATTTGTAGCTGGAGACCACCTCCACCGCAGATCCACCTATATACAGTGGGGTGTGGGTGTGTTTGTTCCTTCTGAAGTCCACAATCATCTCCTTCGTCTTCTTCACATTCATGTGAAGGTTGTTCTCTTTGCACCAGCTTTAAAAGGGCAGTTATAACTCCAGGCAACAATAAAAAATCCTAAATTTAAAATACACAGTTAAAATGGCAGTTATAACTCCAGGCAACAATAAAAGTGCAATTAAATACAATATTCTAAAAACAAAAGGAAAACCTCATAGGCAAATCGTCCACCGCCTGGGAGATGTTCTGTTAATCAAGCCGCAGCTGTCTAAAGAGTCCTGGAAGAACTACAGCGTCACATGAAACGCCACTCACGCCGGCACCAGGACGATTAGTCCGGGCTGAATCTCAGTTGGCCTCGATCAGCCACGCAGGACGTACAGCCAGCCCTACGCCGGCCGGAACAGCGGGCATCAAACCAGCGCCAGGACGACAAGACGACAGCCCACGGACCAGCCAGGTGAAACGCCAGTCAGGACAACCCGCACCGCAGGTAAACAAACGGTCAAGGACAAACAGCAGCAGCACCGCTGTGAGACGATAGGTCAGCAATATACGTCCACCGCTGTGAGACGATAGATCAGCGATATAGCTTCCTTAGACGCACTATCAGAGCGTGCATGTATTTACACCTGGCGTGCCACGCCACAAACGCTACCGTCTGAACCGGAAGTAGAATCATGAGGTCAGCCAATGAGGGAAGGCCCTTTATACACAGGCAGCCAGCACCAGACCCAATCACATCTCAGCACCTATGGTGCGTTCAAGGCCTACGGGGCACATTGCCACAAGTAGTACACGTTTTTTTCCTTTTAGCTGCTAACATTATAAACCATTGGCCCACCTGGAGACAAACAGCCCTCAGTCAACAAATAATTTAGTGTGTCCAAACGCAGACGTTTCGTGTAAGAGGAGTTCTGCTCACCTCTGTGAATCACCGGTTGTTGACTGCGCGCGTGCTCGGCCCTGTCGGTGGGGCGGGGGGAAACCTTCCAAATCATCTCTCGTTTCAGACGAAACTGCAAACCTCTCAGCGTCGGTGGTCACCAAATTGTTGCGAATTCAAAAGGTTGAAGGAAGCTCTGAAACGAATGTGCAAATTTTATGCAGGTTTATTGTACATAATAAGAATAAACCTTACAGCAACCAACAGACCTGACTCCAAGCACAGTCCAACACACACATCTTCAAAGGCAGGGCCACGGTTATAAAACCCCGGATGTCGTCACCGCCTCCTGGAACCTGGAACCGCCTTGGACTGCTTCAGGACCGCCCTGGAACCACCTACACTACCACGTGACCCTCCTTTCTGTCAACAAACTATCAGCTTCAATGTAAACATCAAATGTTGGGTCTGTGAATTGTGCAGGCGTGTAACTGTTCCCTAGTGAAAACAAAGCCCGAGAGAAAAACGTTCTGCCTTGTGTCACATTTCACATTATAAGGCAGAATTAAGTGAATACAAATAATGGAACATAATGGGTGTAATGTAATACTGATAGAAATATATTTCAATTTAGTCAGAAAAACATTAATAAACTCTTAATTCAAATATATATGTTTATCCACACAGTTCTATACACCAATAAAAAATTTACAGTAAAATGATAAGTTGTATTTATTTGATTCTGTCTTAGTGGACTGAAAGCAGGAGCTGGATGAAGCTCTGGTCATGCTGGTGAAGGACTCAGCCTTTTACCATTATGGACGATCCAGGCTTCAAAGAGTTTGTGGGGAAGCTTGACCCCATATACACTCTGCTCTGAAGAAGATGGTGGAGGAGAAATATGAGGAGGAGAAGACAAAAGCCAAGGCTCAACTGCTGAGCGTGGAGGGAGCCCACATGAGATACTTACAGGGAGGAAAATGCCATGTCCTTTCACCCATCCTTTGCTTTCAGAAAGTACTATGTTACAATTACAACATTAAGACATAAGGAGCCAAGATGGTGTAGTGGTTAGGGCGTTTGACTTGGGACCCGAAGGACGCGGGTTCGCGTCCCGGCCACTACACATCTTGGGGTGTCTATGAGTGCACACCTATTTCTCCAGCTCCCCGAGCGCCTTCTATGGCTGCTCACTGCACCGCCTGGTAGGTGGTTGGGTTAAATGCAGAGACGAATTTCGTCTGTGTATGGGAAACATACGCAGATGACAAGATTAGACAATTATTATTATTATATTATTATATCAGAGTATTTGAAGAAGCTTAATAATACTGTAATGAACATTTCTCAACAGATACTGGAGATCCAGACACAAGAGGGAGAACAGAACAGTGCCCTTGTGGAAACAGGTGACTGGATTCTAAGAAAGGTAGCACGTTTTAACTGGTCGCAGCCAAGATGGGACGGGTCGTACAAGGTGGCTGCAGTAACTTCTCATTGTGTAAAAGTTTGGCTAACTGAGGTTAAACTCAGTAATTGGATACATAAGACGCATTGTGTTAAAAGTTCTGACCCTTCTCAACGTACTCTACAGCAGGTACGAGATTACTTGGCTGAGCTGGGCGCATCTGAAGGACTGAGCGTATCTGAGGAGCTGAGCGTGCCATCTGTACAGAGTGACGCTGACCCTCCATCTCCAGTTGGGAACGTAGATCGACTAGTCCCAAAGCCACGATACAACTTGAGGAAAAAATCAAAGCAGACTTAAAATAACATTACATAAAAAGGGGACATTGTTTGTTATACATAATTGTTACAGGGAGAATGAATTATCGAGTGATTAGGTTAAGTGTGATAACCTTGGGAATTGTTTTAATTGCAGGCCTCATTCTGTGGTTTGAACCGAAAGCTAAGATAGGTTCCCCAGAAGTTGGTTACAACAATGTCAACAGGTCTCGTGATGAGGATCCTCACTTCTTGCTCAGAAGAGGGACAGGTGAAACAGAGTTTGCAGATGTTCAGATTCAGGTACGTCCAGACACTGAAATTATCAGATCAAAGAAATCCGTGATAGTTAATTTCCTACAGTTTAACTTCACAGCCGGGATGACCACATCAGTTAAGTTTGATTTTTGTTCTGTGGTGTATTGTGGTGCAAAGCAGGAGTCATTTGTTTGGGCAATGAAGTATATCTGTGTGACTTACATGCATGACATGAATTGCAGGGGATGGAGTAATGTTTTATGTAATTCAGGATCCACTGACTGGGGTTACAGGCCAGAAAAAGCAAGGAGAGGGAAATTTTCGTTACAGGAACGCTTGTCAATCATACAAGATCATACAAAAAGCACCAGATGTCTAGCAGAAAATGCTTGTAATTCTTTGATTTTGACTTTAAGGAATCCTCAGAGGCAAGATAGTGATTCTTATGTACTGGGAGCTCAAGTTTCTGGCAAGGATCCAATGGGTCAGTTCAGGATAAATGTGTTTCAGAGGGAGGAAAGTCAGATTGAATCAGACCAAGAGGTATCTTATTTGACAGATGTGACATATGAAGAAAAGTTAGCCCTGAGGTATTTGTTGTATGATTCAATACCTCATATTGCTAGCAACATAAATAACCTTATGATAGTCTGTAATCAAAAAATGTAAATTGTTATAAAGGTGCAATTATATCAAAAGAACTGTTACTGTACTTTACACTATGTACTTGCACACTATGTACTTGCTTTGCAATACTGTATAGGCTTTGCACTGAAAATGGAAAAAAGTGAAAATGTTCTTTATGCAATGGTAGGATATTGGAAGTGAACATGGGAAAAATTGTTGTCACTGATCACGTTTGACTGTAAATTTCCAGAACTAAAACATTAATTTATTTTACTTTTTTGATTTTACTCCATAAGTGCATGTCAGTGTTTGCTACTACATTGAGGGAGAATGGAGATTTAAAAAAAAATCTCATTGTTTAGGAGCCCGACGTTGACTGGGAAATGGCTGCTGACTACAATGGAGAGGACGAGGATGGCGGGATAATTGTGCCAGAATTTGAGTGGCCTTTGAGTCCAGAGGACCTGTCTGAAATGCAGTCAGCTTTGGAGCAAACTGACCCAGACACTCCGGTCAGGGAACTATACCTTCTTTGTCGGGAGTATGTATCTGCAAGATGTTGCTTTTGAAAAGGAGGCATGGAGGCAGCCAGCCTGTGGCCATGTTGACGTGTTGTGAAAGTCCATGCTGCCTTAATAGCAGTCTTCAGGTCTTCTGTGTTGTTGGTGTTGTTTGTCTATTGTTGATTGTTTAAGGAAAATCTACTGTTGCTGTTATCATTCTTTGTATGTAGATGGGTCTCTCTTGTAAATGAGTCCTCGAGGCTCAATGGGATTAACCTGCCTAAATAAAGGTGGAATGAATACTGTTGGGTAGTGTAATTACTGTACAGCAATAAATCATACCAAAGATCATGTTTGTATTACTGTCCACTGAGAACCATACCTCTACAAAGCAAACTTTTCATTAGTCTGATGAACAACATTTTAAGCCAATTTATTTTAATTAGCAAGTTTTTCCTAGAACAATCAAACTTTAATATTAAACACAGCTGGGGTAAATGTGTATTCATTACTAACAGGGACGTGCAGAGCCCACTACAGGGGCAGGTGCTCAAAAAAAAAGGGGCACATCTAACCGCATTTTAGGACAGAATATTAACAAAGTCACATAGCTTTCAGAGTTAAATAAACAATGATAAATTACAAAATTGTGAGATATACTATCAAAGCTTAGGAAAACCTCTACATAGAACATACAACTATCCATATGTAAAATATTTTATTAGTAATTTCTTTCTGGAGGTCTACTTTGTTATAGGAAAGTATTGCAATATTCAAACTTGCGATTTAGCAAGATATGTAAATCAGAGCTACACCACCAGATATATTTTGTCTTTACAGAATTACACTATTAAAAATATAAACAAGGGCACAATGCAACTTTTTAGTGTACTGTAATCTATGAAAGAAAGAGCTGCCTGGTTTGCTACACTTGCAGTGGAGATGAAGAAAAGCAGAGCTGCATCAAACTTTAATGTGGAACTGCAGAAGAAAACTAAACTAAAGCAAAATTTGAATTGTTAATGCATGTCACCATGAGAAAAGCCTACTGAGACTAACTGACCACCAAAATTTAGACCTATATCTCTATTTGTGTCTTAGTGTATTTGTAAGTACCTATACAGTATACATTTTCTTCAATCTTTCCTCTTTTTTTTTCTTGTCAGTTTCTCTTTTTTCCTCATTGTCTCATCTTCTCTGTGTTGAGTGGAGGCCAATGTCTCTTATTTATTTCGGTCTCTTGCCTTTCTTTTTTTCCCCAAACTGAATCTAAGATCCAAAATCTTCTTTTCCATCATGGTGAACTGTTTAAAAACAAACTTCCAACTTTTAAGCATTTTTGCTATTTTTGTTTTCTTATTTATTTATTTTTTATTTATTTTATTTTATTTATTCATTTCAGATTTAAAACACAAAGACAATTTACAAACACATGAAAGAAAAAAACAAGATGTAAAATGAAAGGTAGTAGAAGAAGAAAAAAATCTTATCATATCTGCCCCTTCTTAAAACAACTGTGCAGCAGCAGTTTTCTGTTGGTCATGTCTTGAAAAATGTCGAAATTTTTTGCAATTATGTTGCTAATTATTTGCAAAACAAACTCATTTGTGCATGTCAGAAATCTTTGCTTGCTATTCTAAGTTTTGGTTGTCATTCAAAGTTTTGCATGCGATTCTCACATGACATTGTGGGCAGAGCCTAAAATCGCAACAAAAGATTTCTGATGTGTGCAAATAAAAGTTTATGTTTTGCAAATAACTTTTTAAGTTCATCGAGAGAAAAATTAGCTATTTAATTTAAAAAAATGTTTTTTAAACAAAAGTTTTTGCTTTAAAAAAAAGAAATCATTACAATTCCAAAAGTTTTGATTACAATTTTATTTTACATAACTGAGGTTAGTTTTTTTCCGTTGACTAATTGTGAAACAAATTTAACTCCATACTCTGCGAACCAGACCCTAAACTTACTTAAAGTCTGGATAGGTTTTTCCCCTTCATTTGTACGCTTTTATTGGACAGGAGCAACTTGATTGGTTATTACATTTATCTATTATGTTAGTTCAGGGTGTTATTTTTAATTCTAAATGAATATTGTTGTACTTTTATTTAAGTGCTATTTACCTTCAAGATACATTTACCTAACGTTAGAATTAATGCAACTTACAGCAAAGGAAGTTAGAAGATCGGACATATACAGTATCCATTATGGAGAGATGATAGGTTTTGGACGGGCGATGTGCTCCCTATTGCATAAGCCAGGGGTGTCAAAGTCAAATACATGGAGGGCCAAAAAAACTAATTTGCTACAAGCCAAGGGACGGACTGGTTCAATGTTTATTTTAAGGGGGTGATATAAGATTTTTTTTTTCTTTTTGCACTCTTTTCATTCAATGTTTTCTTTTTTATTAATTTGTTTTATTTTGTCTCTTTTAAATGAATGAATAAATGGATTAAATAAAATATTAAATAGCTTTACATCTGTTAAGTTCTTGGCATAAACCAACACAGACAGACATGTTCCTGCTTTTAGTATTGGTCATTGTTTTATAATGTAGCTGTTTATGTTTCATTTTTTTAACACAGTTTTCTTGTGATTTTTAATTAATATGCTTTTTTATGATTGTTTACTGTTGGCTGAAAGTATCAAGCTGCAAAATCCTTCATTTTCTACAGCTGATAGCTGTTGGTCATTAATTATGATGAAGTTTAGCAACTTATCGGTGAACATTTGAGCTCCGTGGCTTCAGCGGTGTGTTTTTCTTGTTCAATCCAGGGCGGGGGCTCTGATTTTGGTCAGCCGCTCTCCGCCTGTCCGTCCTACGAGACGTCAGACAGCGGGTCGGACTGGACGCAGCTGGCCGCGGTCGGTCTCCTTGTTTCGGTTCAGCGAGAGTGGTATCCCGCTGAAGCCCCGGAACTCGAATGTCCAACATAAAACCAACTTGACCGCAGTTTAATGTGGCGCTATGGCTATGCAGACATTGCACATTGCTGTCTTGTGGTGTTTAGTGTAAAATACTTCCACACAGCGGACATGTTACGATGAAAAGTTGGCTAGTTGTTAGCTAAAGTGCTACTCACTCAGTCCACACACTGTAGCTGGCTGCAAACTGAAAGGGATTTGCTGAATAGTAGTAGTAGGGGTGGGGCCATGCCCCCCGAACGGCAATGCCCCCAAGGGGGCGAGCTCCCCCACTGACCCTAATGTGAATGTGAGGCAGGTCTTATTACTCTGGGTTCATGAGACATGACTCCGGATCGGATTGGCCCCACCCCTACTACTGCTGTTGCATTGTGGGGAATGCAGTGTTGGTACGTGACCGGAGGGCTTATTATGTTGTTTTTCTTGCAAAATACAAAATTAATAATAATAAAATAAAATAAATAATTTTAGTATGTTATTATGTGTCAGAGGAGCTCAAGCCCCCATAGCCCCCCCCCCCTCTGCACGTCCCTGATTAGTAAGTTAAGACAATACAGTGGAGTACACTTAGTACTGTATAACTGAATAAAATTACGTTTCATTTCACTTACTGTATTAGACTGATGTTAGATGTCAGATTGGCTGGTTTTTAAATGTATTACATGATTAAAATAATAGTAATACCCCTAGTGAAAAATAATGAAATATTTTATTAATTTATCCAATGACCTAAAATACATTTTTTTGTTTAGTTTAGTTTAGTTTTCCAGAAAAGCTATTTAAGAGAAGAGCGACCCCTGCTGACCTATTTGCACCGTTGCTGAGTTTACTGTGGAAGAAGGGCTCTTTCATGTTTTAATAAGAAACTACAGTACTGTAGTTGCTTTGCGTTTTACAGTCTCTCATACCCTTAGCGTTTATTGAAACATGAGAAAAGTCTCCATATTCACAATAGTGTAACTAATTAGGGCATATCAGATGCAGACGAGAAATAAATAAAATAAAAATGAAATAAAACTACAACAATGGGTTATGTATTAGGATTAACCTAATCTATTAACATTTCATACATACAGGTCTGTATTGTTTTCAGTATATTTCAGAGATTTCAAATATAAATAAAATATAAGATAAAAATATGTTAAAAACTAGGAGAAAAACTCCCAAAGTTCAGGAAGTGTTGCATCCAATCACAGAGGACAAGGGACTCTAGCCAATCATGTGTCCTGATATAGAGGCCGGCTGGCTCCGCCCACCGACTGACAAAATACTGAACCGCGAGCGAGAGGAACAGGGAAACAGTACATACATTTTACTGGCGCGAGCATGTGATTGTTATCCGAGCGCGTGCTCTTTTCTACGCTCGCGCTCATCCCCATTACGTGCGCGGGGCTGATTTGCGCTCGCACGAGAGTAATTTGCTCCCTCGAGGCATGTATTTGCTCTCGCGAGATCAGTGTTTGTTCTCGCGAGATCTGTCTTTATTCTGACGCCATAGAGCAGGTCTTCTGTGTGTGTTGCTGAGTTTACGTGTGTTTTTGAGGCGTGAGCTGTAGCAAACTCCGTTTGACTGCAGGACTCTTCGTGTTGATGTGGGGGGTGCAACGAATCAAAGTGCAGCCCCCTCCCCCCCCCACACACACACTGCTGAACACATAAACAATCCCCCCTCCCCTCCTTTCTGACGGAGGCTCCAAGTTGCTGGTGAAGATTCTCAGAGGCTCCAAGTTATTTCTGCAGGATTGAACAGAGTTCAGTGCAGATAAAGTCAGTGACAGCTGGGGTGACAGCTGAAATAAGAAGGTTGATTTTCCCTCTGGGGAACATGAATAAGTAAAGTTAAATAAAATAATAAAATCTGGTTAAATAAAACAGGTTTTTGAGCTGCACGCATTCAACTGGGACTTGTTGCTCTCTAAACGTCTCAAAGGACCTGTCCTGGAGCAGGAACACTGCAGCACTGGCAAAGAAGGCTCACCAGCGTCTCTACTTTCTCCGCAAGCTGAAAAGGGCTGGAGCTTCAACCCCCATCATGAGCACCTTCTACAGAGGTGCCATAGAAAGTGTCCTGACCAGCTGCATCACTGTGTGGTTTGGTGCATGTACTGCATCCTGCCGCAAGAGCCTCCAGCGCATTGTGAGAGCAGCTGAGAAGATCGTGGGCACCTCCTTGCCCTCACTGCAGGACTTACACAGCAAACGCCTCACTCGGAAAGCCCACTGCATGGCAGGTGATCCCACACACCCACTACACAGCCGCTTTAGACTGCTGCCATCAGGGAGGAGACTGAGGAGTCTCCAGGCTCGAACCAGCAGACTGAGAGACAGCTCTGTTCATCAGGCAGTCAGGATGCTAAACACTCTGCCTGCTCTGCCCCCCCTCCCATTTGAACTGCCTTAACACTAAAACTTTCTCACACATTACCACACAACACAAAGATTTTAACACTGGACTCTGTGTCATCAAACGGGTTATTCACTAAACTCTCGGTCATGTGCTCATACAGTTTGCACTACTTCTCATACTTGCACTAATGTTTGTATTACATCACTGCCTATAGTCATAATACTGTTTACATTCTCTGTTTACATTTATTAATACTGTTTACTTTTATTACTACTGCTTACATTTAATTACTACTGTTTACATTTACAGTACACTACTCTAATATCTACACCACTGCTGATACATATACAGTGTGCTCTGAACGGTCTTATTTAGGGATGCCCAATGTGCCTTACTGCATATGCCACTTTTTGCCTCTATAACAACATCAACTACTACCTCATACATATACTGTGCACATTAACTCATACGCTGCTTTGCCACTTTGCAAATGTCAATGCTAGAAACCTTTAGTTTATTTTAGTTATACTTTTTATACTCTTTTTTTATACTAGTATGCAAAAACTCAGGACAGTATTATGTTCATTAAATGTTTAATGTTTTAGTTTTAGAGTTGGTGTAAATTTTCATACTCTTATACCACTATGCAAAAACTCAGGACAGTGTTAGTTTTACTATTTTATGCTTATGTCTATTATTATATGTTTCAGTGTTTCAATGTTTAGATGTTTACTGTTGCACCGAGGGACTGAGAGAAACGCAATTTCGGTCCTGTGTATATCCTGTACAGTACATATTGCAGATCTGACAATAAAGTTGACTTTGACTTTGACTTTGAAACTACAGTAGTTATTGAATCAAGTTACCTATGTAGGTAAACATAGATGTTTAACCCTTTAAAATACACTTGCTTGTTACTTCAAGCTGAATTGTTTAAAAACAGTTTGCACTTTTCAGAGAGCATTTTTAATAAACGTTGGCAAAATGTTACGATTTTATTTGATCAACAACACAAAAAAGTTTCAGGCTCAGGATTTTTTTTCACTTTAAGCCCTGTACAGATTACCAATACTGTAGTAATGTACTTTGTTTATTTATGTTTGAAGTGTCTAATGAAAATAAACAGTTTAGGTTAATTAGAATGATTTAAAAAAATATTAATTAGTACTTGTATCAGTACTTGGTATCGGCAAGTACTGTAATGTAAGTACTTGTACTCGGTTTTCAAAAATCTGGTATCGGTGCATCCCTAGTTTAAAGTGTAATGTATACCGGTACTCACTGGGCGTTGACAGGTCCTTGGGTTGAGGCGCTGCACTTGCTAAGGACAAAAACAAAAGATTATTCAGCGATGCAAAATAATTAAGATGAAGCAAAAAGGTGCATTAGCTGTGACATGTCCTCCAGGACCAACGCTCCACAAATTTATTTATATATATATAT
>JBBPBX010004023.1:60906-79077 GCA_038048925.1 Garcialebias charrua
CCACATTTAGAGTTGCAACCCTCAGTCCTACATTCTTCACTTTCCTCCTCTCCCTCTGTCTCCTGACACGTTTTCCTCCTCGGCGTCTTCTCTCTAGAGCTACCAAAAATCTATAAACACAATCTCTAAAAGTAAACCTAAATTGCACAGCACTGCAAGCGGTGGTACGGTGTGGCTGTGGCCCCATTTGTTTTTTAAGTTTCGGTTTTCATCGCCTTATACTTTCACTTTTAATATTATTAATATAACTAATAGTTTTGTTTTTCCTGTGACTTATGTGCAGTATGATAAATGATAGGAGCATAATAAATGCTCCCAATGCTTTGTTGGTCTTTTTTTTCTTTTTGTAAAGACGTTTTTAGGCATTTATATTTATTTATTTATTTTGCATCGTAAGACACTGTGACGTCATCGGCTACTCGAGCGTCGTTCGAGTTTTTTTATGTTAATGTCGAGGTTAAAAATTATGTACTCGTTCAACCCCTAGTCGCAGGTCCATCACAGTGCCACATAGAGACAAACGAGACAAACAACCATTCACTCTTTCACTCACACCTAGGAACAATTTAGAGTTACCAATCAGTCTACGTCTAAGACTCTTAAATGTGTGCACTCTCCAAATCCCCAAATCACTTTCCAGTTTTAACTTATTTAGTGGATCCAGAGGCACCAACACAACCTCTACGTTTGTTTTGAGATGGGGGTGGGGGTTGTTTTTAAGGCCCCAGTATAGCTGCGCGTTAATCCGAGCGCCGCGGCACGCCGTGTGAGCGCCGCGGTACAAGCCTTTGATCACGGGCGTGAACGCGCCAAGCTCAAATTTTACTACGCCTACGCGCGCGCGTTGATAAACTGCCTCGCACCGGACTGTTTTGAGACACAAATGTATTAAATTCCTCTTCTTCATCGCTGATCTGGCATTTTCTTTTGTTTTTTTTGCCAAAAGTCAAGTGATCACTTGAAGCTGTCACCATTCGCTTCCTCCTCCGAGGAGGAGGAATGAATGAATTTCTCACGAGCGAACTAAAGTCATGTCCAACGAGGCTGCACCAGGTTCTAAATATTTCCTGGTGTGCAGGTCTGCTGTGTGGGCTGAAGGAGAAGCGCTCCCTGTTTTTAATTTATTTTTTAAAACTTTTTATGAACATATAAACACAGAAAACCGCTGCGCAGCCCTCTGTCTTTTTTCTCCAACCCGACATGTCTATCATTTCAGTAGGCGTGTCAGCAAATGACCAATCAGCAACCTCAATTTGTCTAGGAGGTAAACGCTCTGCCCTGCTGCAGCTGCTCGAGCCTGCACTCCAGAGAGCTGCGCTTGCACAGAGCTATAAATGAACTGCCAGCGCACAGCACACGCGAGTCCAGCGGCGCTGGGCATAACGCACAGCTATACTGGGGGCTTCACAAGGGCAGGGCAGAACTTGGACTATTTTTCTTTGATTAAAATTGTTTTTATAATAAGAAAAGGAAATGAAAGCAAATGTTTTTGGAAATTTATTATCAAAAACTAGTTTTACTGATACAGACATGTCAACATGAGGGCATAATACAATCAATGTTTTTTTGTTGTTGTTTGCAATTCTTAGAACATCAACATCCAGACAGCATGTCAATTTGTACAGGTACACCTGGAAAAATAAACATGTTAGTAGATTTTGTACAGAGTCATATATTTCTGAATTTCTGTTTGTTATTAATACATTTACAATAGAATAAAAAAAAGAATGTCAAACAGAGAGTGGTGTTGGTGTTATTGCATTTTATAAAAAGAGAAAAATGGATAAAACTAATATTTGTGCTCCTGAATGGCTAATAAAATGGTGTTTAATTAGGGACAAAGTTTCAACCTGTTTGTCTCTCGATAACCACCAGAGTGTCCTCTGTAGGCGCCCTTTCGAGGAGCTTCTCTGTCAGCCGACTGCCGCAAGCCTTCAGCAACCTGGAATCCAAAAGAAAGCACAAATCCCTATGAGTAAAAAAACCCAGATATACATCTGCAATGCTGAGACTGAGAGTCTCTCACTAGTCACTCACCAGCTGAAGGAACAGTGCAGAGATTGGGATGCTGGGTGAGAGATGTTAGTGATCGGGCTGCGTTGCCACTTCTCTGATGTGGAAAAACCGCTGATGAAAACACGCTGTTCATTCTCAGAGCTTGCTGCGGACAGACTCCCTGTTCACTGTCAAATATCTGATAAAGAAAATGTTGCAAAACAATTACAGATTGTCAAAATGGTGAGTTGTCCATAGCCTGTCCACTCACCTCACACATCTCTTTGTGTTGCTGAACTGTTGGCTCTCATGGTCAGGCCTTCACCTTCCTGGTCACCATCTCTGTCCCCAGGCACTGGGGTACCTACCTGAGAGGAGGGGTCCGGGGATGGAGGGTGGAGTGCCTCGGTGCAGAATAGCGTCCGAGGTCCATGTAGCTCACAGACATTACACAGAGCCACCAGAGCATTCATCTGAAAAACAATTCAGTTCAGTTTATTTATATAGCGCCAATTCACAACAAAGTTGTCCCAGTGCACTTTACAGAAACATTCACATTCATAAAAAAGCCATTTAGTGGAATTGACTGAAATTGCAGAAAACGCTGAAATTTCGTTTTTGATGTGATGATTCACATAAACTTTTAAGATATATTGAACATTCAGTGCAGTTACACATGCACATGGAAATATGAATGATGTTTTTCATAACGTATGTTAGAATAATATAAAATATAACATATACTTCAAAGGGACTCATTTAAAAAATATATAAGTAATGTTGAATAATTACTAGATACATTAATTAACGTATTTCCATTTTTTTTTAATTAAATTTATTCATTTTACATCAATAAAAAACAACATTTAATTTAAACATACAGTGCACAATATAAAAGACATAAAATGAAAGGAGGCAGAGAGAAGAAATAATCTTATAGTATCTGCCCCTTTTTTTTTCTTCAAAAAAACAAAAAAAACACAAAAGCAAACTCAATCCAAACAATTAACTAATGCAACGTTTTTCTAGTAATTGAACAAAAAACTTCATTTTTTGACTAAATACTTACTAATAGAATCGATTTAACTAAAGATTTTCGTATTTTGTTAACAACCTAGATTTAATCATTTTTTTAAACACAAGCATAGATTTAGCGTATTTAACATCGTTTTCTAAATTGTTCCATAAATCAATTCCCTGTATCGAAACAGTCCGACCTTTCGAACTGGTCCTATACTGAGGTTTTGCAAAAATCTCAGTTCCCTTAAGACTATAACAAGACCTTCTTTTGACAAAAAACTTTTGAACGTTTGGAGGCAGTAAGTTGTGTTGAGCTTTATACATAACTAATGAAATATTATAATCCACCAAATCATAAAATTTCAATAACTTAAGTTGGTTAAATAATGTATTAGATGGATGACAATAAGGTTTTCCTAAAATAATTCTCACAGCTCTTTTCTGTAAAATAAAAACAGGCTTTGTCATAGTTTTAAATGCCTTTCCCCAAACTTCAACACAATAAATTAAATGTGGAACAAAAATGGTATTATATAACAAATGCAAAGCTGTCTCATTCAAAAAATCTTTAACTTTATACAGTACCGCAGTAGATCTGGCTAACTTAATTTTTACTGAAGTGATGTGCTGTTTCCACGATAGTTTGTCATCAATTACCACACCCAAAAACTTCACCTCATTAACTCTCTTGACTTCCACACCATCAATTTTTAGAAAAAAATCCATATTCTTTTTTGTATTACTAAATAGCATGTAATTGGTTTTTCCAAGATTCAGTGATAGCTTGTTTAATTTAAACCAGGTTTGTATTTTTGCAAATTCCATTGTTATCAACGCAGTCATTTGTTCAAGGTCACTACCAAAATAAAAGAAGGTAGTATCATCAGCAAACAATATACAATTTAGCAGTTCAGACACCTTCACTAAATCATTTACGTATAAAATAAACATTTCTGTGCTCTTTAGACAGATCGGGTTCAGTCCCTTCACCCTCTTCCTGCTTCAAATTGACTCGGACTCCCCTTCACGTCCAGAACGTAAAAGCTCAAATAAATAAGTTTAAAGACCGAAATTACAAGCTGCTGTTTCTGGTTCATCACTCAAAATAACTTTGGCTTCTCAAACTGAAGACAAATTGCTCTAATATTCACTTAAATTGCTAAATTTGTTGGATTCTACATGTTCCACCATTATTATTTACAATGCGCGTTGGAACAGAGATGCCCAATATTACGTCACAGATGGCGTATGCGGAAGTTCCCGGATTTCCAGTGACAAAACACAGCGCCAAATTTAAAATGACTTTGAATGAAATTTTAATATATTTATAAGTTTGTTTGCAAAAACGAACATAGCTGAATGAAACAAGATATTATGTTGTGCAATGTTATGCATTGTTACAAAATGATGTCACAATACCTTTAATAAAACTTTAAAAAATAAATAGTTTTATGTATACAGATTAGCAATCTTGCCTGGGGTCAAAGTTCAGAATCAGACCACTCCCCATTTCTGCAGCAGCGCAGCTACAAGCTAGTTTTACCTCCCAGAGAGGAAAATGGCAGAAAAACGTAAGAAAACACATTTGCACAGTGACTGGGAGGACAAGGTCTTTCACAGTGTTGAAAAACAAGTGTGTCCCTGTCTCATTAGTGGCTGTGCGACAGAAAAAGACAATGTGGAGCAACACTTCATCAGCTAACACACTACCGTATCTTCAATGCTAACTAGCCCCCTGGTGGCTCGCAACAGGCAGAAGAATGTCAGAGCAGCTTTGAGCAGGCAGATGTTTTTCATGAGGCATTTTCAGGTATGGAGCTCTTGAAAGAAACAATGATGAAATATGTGAAAAATAATTTCTTTAAAAGAGTAAACAATGCTTTGATTAGTTAAAATGTTTATATATGTACAGCACTTTATTGCAGCTGTGGTTGTTTTAAAAGGCTTTATAAATAAAAGTATTATTATTATTATTAAAAATGCAGATCTGAGGATCAATACATAGTTCCCATGTGACGTAACATCTGTGGAATTTCCGGGTCCGCCCTCATGCGTGGAGGCAGAGCAGCAGTTACAGCACAGTCTACTGGATGTGTATTTTTCACGTTGTTTTTTTGGTTAATTTCTAATTAATTGCAATGGTTACTTCGTGTTGGGTCAGTGGGTGTTCCAGTCGGGTAGACGTTTGGGCAACGCGCAGGTTTCACTTAATCCCCAAAATAAGTAAACGTGAAGGATTTATCTCATCGGAGAAGCTCACAGCAGCCCCATCGCTCTCTGAGTCTGCTCGGATCTGCTCTGAAGACGTTGTGCTTTTGGCCGGTAAACAAAATATTCTACATAAATCATTTTTGTGAAACAATGTCAGAACAATGTTAGAGTACAACTGTCTGTGTGTTGGAGCTGTTTTTTTTTCTCATGATTTAGCATAGCAGCACCGTCTAATGCAGAGGTTAGCTTAGCATGTCGCTAACGCGACAACGGCCTCCTCAGGCGGGGGAGACCGCCCTAGTGGGGGAAGGACGACGGGAGCCAAGTCGTGCGGGCGACGCGTCGGTCCCATGGGACGTGCCCCCGCGGCCGCGACGGATCCACGCCGTCCGACCTACCTGAGCTCGCCGCAAGCCTCCGTGCGACGGACCCTCCGCATCCGCTCCGGATGCTAACGCGACATGCTAACTTCCAACACGGTAACACTCAAAGTGCTGGTCCTGGTCCGTGTTGAGCCTGGACTGTTTGTTGGCTGTGTGTTATTTTAGTTAAACCTTTATTTAGCTGGTTAGATATGATTGAGACAGTTTACACATCTTTTTTGGATTTAAAGCTGTGAAGCACTGCGCTGTGAAGCCGTTGTGCACTCCTCGTAGTAATTAAATAATTAATGATATCAGAGTAACTTCTTGGTGACAAGTTGTCCGCTTCGTCTGCCATGATTTCTTTCTCCAACTCATTCAACTCCGACCACTGCCATTTTGTTCTTGTGCCTTGGGCAAGCTAGTAATGTGTTTAGCTGTGGTAGCTCGAGTCTGTTTGTCCGCCATTTCTGCCTTTAAGGGTGGTGAAAAACCCGGTATTGCGCAATACTCGTCACGTGTGTGGGAACTATGTATACTAATGTCACATGATTCCTTTAAAAATGCCACTTTGTTTATTGTATTACATTACTGATATTTTGTATCAGCAAGAGTTAAAGGGTGGGTGACACTATTTTTTAACTTTGCATAAATTGGCACAACATATATATCTTATCATTCAACTGTTTGTTGCAAACAAAATGATAATTTAATGAAAATTCTTTTCAAAGTGAGTTTAAAATTTGCACCGTGTTTCTTCACGGGACATCCGGGTACTTCCGCTTGCTACTTTTGTGACGTCATCGCAGGAATGTCTCCTAGAGTGCCCCTTTTACATAACAATAGCGCACAATATAGAAACCGACAAATTTAGCGATCTAAGTTTAGATTTGAGCGATTTGTCTTCAGTTTGGGAAGCCGAAGTTAGTTCAGGGGGTTGAACAAGAAACAGCAGGTTCTGCCTTACCTTCAGGTGGAGTGGAGCGAGGGGGGCTCCGAGGGGGACAGCTTTGTTTGTTTTGTCCAGTCTTGACGAAGTATTTCATCTTTCGGGAAAGTGAAAAGGCTCACTTGTTCACTGATGATATTAGAACACCCACATGTGACACAACGTAACGGCATTTTTCAAGTTATACAAAAATAAAAATAGGCGAACGTGCAGACAATGAATCTGCGTTTTATACACAGCCGCAGACTGAAATTAATAATAATAATAAAAATTAATTCAATTTATAACGCACTTTTCATTACTGAAAATCTCAAAGTGCTAATTCCTACGATGACGTTACAAAAGTAGCAAGCGGAAGTACCCGGATGTCCCGTGAAAAAACACAGCATGAATTTTAAACTCACTTTGAAACAAATTTTCATTAAATTATCATTTTGTTTGCAACAATGAACATAGTTGAATGATAAAAGATACTGTATATATGTTGTGCCAATTTATGCAAAGTTCAAAACACATGTCACCCACCCGTTAAGAGTTAATCTGAAATGTTACAAACACAACAGTTTGTGCAAACAGGGCTTGATTGGAATATTTTATTCTTAATAGTTCTTAAAAATGCTACAGATTTGTTAATAGTGAAAGGCATATTTTGAATGAATGTTACAAATGTGTTCATTCCTACAAAACAGTTAATAAAATATTTATGAAATACAATGAATTTCAAATGTTACAGATTGAGTTTAACATAAAATAAATAGTGTTTTATGTTTAAAGATCAGGTAATAAGTCCCCTGTTATGCCCCCTTGTTTAGGACTGGAACCAATCTCAGCGGCTTTTGTGTGAAGGCAGGGGACACCCAGGACAGGTCTCCAGTCCATCAGAGAGACAGACAAAGAGACAAACAACCATCCACACTCCCAGTCACAGCTACAATTTACAGTCGTACAGAAGAGCCCAAAAAGATTCAAACTGAGGATTCAAGTTCTCGATTGACAGTTCTATTATCAATAATAATTTATCCTATTTACCAAGCTAAATCCTTACTGATAATCATTGTGTCCATCCATCCATCCATCCATTTTCTTCCGCTTATCCGGGGTCGGGTCGCGGGGGTAGCAGCCTAATAATAATAATAATTGTCTAATCTTGTCATCTGCGTATGTTTCCCATACACAGACGAAATTCGTCTCTGCATTTAACCCAACCACCTACCAGGCGGTGCAGTGAGCAGCCATAGAAGGCGCTCGGGGAGCTGGAGAAATAGGTGTGCACTCATAGACACCCCAAGATGTGTAGTGGCCGGGACGCGAACCCGCGTCCTTCGGGTCCCAAGTCAAACGCCCTAACCACTACACCATCTTGGCTATCCGGGGTCGGGTCGCGGGGGTAGCAGCCTAAGTAGGGAGGCCCAGACTTCCCTCTCCCCAGCCACTTGGAGCAGCTCCTCTGGGGGAATCCCAAGGCGTTCCCAGGCCAGCCGAGAAACATAGTCCCTCCAGCGTGTCCTGGGTCTTCCTCTGGGTCTCCTCCCGGTGGGACATGCCCGGAACACCTCACCAGGGAGGCGTCCAGGAGGCATCCTAACCAGATGCCCGAGCCACCTCAACTGGCTCCTCTCGATGTGGAGAAGCAGCGGCTCTACTCCGAGTCCCTCCCGGATGACTGAGCTTCTCACCCTATCTCTAAGGGAGAGTCCAGCCACCCTGCGGAGAAAACTCATTTCAGCCGCTTGTATCCGAGATCTTGTTCTTTCGGTCATAACCCAAAGCTCATGACCATAGATGAGGGTGGGAACGTAGATCGATCGGTAAATTGAGAGCTTTGCCTTTTGACTCAGCTCTCTCTTCACCACGACAGACCGGTACAGCGCCCGCTTCACTGCGGACGCTGCACCTATCCGCCTATCGATCTCACGCTCCAGTTTTCCCTCATTCGTGAACAAGATCCCGAGATACTTAAACTCCTCCACTTGGGTAAGGACCTCCTCCCCGACCCGGAGAGGGCACGCTACCCTTTTCCGGCTCAAGACCATGGCCTCGGATTTGGAGGAACTGATCCTCATCCCGGCCGCATCACATTCAGCTGCAAACCGCTCCAGCGAAAGCTGTAGATCACGAGCTGATGAAGCCAATAGGACCACATCATCTGCAAAAAACAGAGAAGCGATTCTAAGGCCACCAAAACGGATCCTCTCAACACCTTGGCTGCGCCTAGAAATTCTGTCCATAAAAGTTATAAACAGAATCGGTGACAAAGGGCAACCTTGGCGGAGTCCAACTCTCACCGGAAACGAGCCTGACTTACTGCCGGCAATGCGGACCAAGCTCTGACACCGGTCGTACAGGGACCTAACAGCCCATATCAATGGGCCTGGTACCCCATACTCCCGGAGTACCCGCCACAGAACCCCCCGAGGGACGCGGTCGAATGCCTTTTCCAAGTCTACAAAGCACATGTAAACTGGTTGGGCAAACTCCCACGCACCCTCCAGGACCCTGTTGAGGGTGTAGAGCTGGTCTAGTGTTCCACGACCAGGACGAAAACCACACTGCTCCTCCTGAATCCGAGGTTCGACTATCCGACGGACCCTCCTCTCCAGAACCCCTGAATAGACCTTACCAGGGAGGCTTAAGAGTGTGATCCCTCTATAGTTGGAACACACCCTACGGTCCCCCTTTTTGAATAGGGGAACCACCACCCCAGTCTGCCAATCCAAGGGAACTGCCCCCGATGTCCACGCGATATTGCAGAGTCGCGTAAGCCAACACAACCCCACAACATCCAGAGCCCTAAGGAACTCAGGACGAATCTCATCCACCCCCGGAGCCTTGCCACCGCGGAGCTTTTTAACCACCTCGGCGACCTCAGCACCAGAGATTGGAGAGCCCGACCCAAAGTCCCCAGGCTCCGCTTCCTCAGTGGAAGACGTGCCAGTAGGATTGAGGAGGTCTTCGAAGTATTCCGCCCACCGACTCACAACATCCCGAGTTGAGGTCAACAGCACGCCATCCCCACCATAAATGGTGTTGGTCGCGTACCGCTTTCCCCCCCTGAGACGCCGGATGGTGGACCAGAATCGCCTCGAAGCCGTACGGAAGTCATTCTCCATGGCCTCTCCGAACTCCTCCCACGCCCGAGTTTTTGCCTCAGCAACCACCCGAGCCGCATGCCGCTTGGACTGCCGGTACCTATCTGCTGCTTCCGGGGTCCCACAGGCCAAAAAGGCCCAATAGGACTCCTTCTTCAGCTTGACAGCATCCCTCACCGCCGGTGTCCACCACCGGGTTCGAGGGTTGCCACCACGACAGGCACCAACAACCTTGCGGCCACAACTCCGATAAGCTGCCTCGACAATAGAGGCGCGAAACATGGCCCACTCGGGCTCAATGTCCCCCGCCTCCCTCGGAACGTGTTCAAAGCTCTCCCGGAGGTGGGAGTTAAAGCTCCGTCTTACGGGAGACTCTGCCAGACGTTCCCAGCAGACCCTCACAATACGTTTGGGTCTGCCAGGTCTGACCGGCATCCTCCCCCACCATCGGAGCCAACTCACCACCAGGTAGTGGTCAGTTGACAGCTCCGCCCCTCTCTTCACCCGAGTGTCCAGGACATGCGGCCGCAGATCAGATGAGACGACAACAAAGTCGATCATTGAACTACGACCTAGGGTGTCCTGGTGCCAAGAGCACATATGGACACCCTTATGCCTGAACATGGTGTTCGTTATGGACAATCCATGACGAGCACAGAAGTCCAACAACAGAACACCACTCGGGTTCAGATCAGGGGGGCCGTTCCTCCCAACCACACCCCTCCAGGTCTCACTGTCATTGCCCACGTGAGCGTTGAAGTCCCCCAGCAGAACAAGGGAGTCCCCAGGAGGCGCACCCTCCAATACCCCCTCCAAGGACTCCAAAAAGGGTGGGTAATCTGCGCTGCCGTTCGGCGCATAGGCACAAACAACAGTCAGAGCCCGTCCCCCCACACGTAGGCGAAGGGAGGCTACCCTCTCGTTCACCGGGGTGAACCCCAACGTACAGGCACCAAGATGGGGGGCAACAAGTATGCCCACTCCTGCTCGGCGCCTCTCACCAAGGGCAACTCCAGAGTGGAAGAGTGTCCAACCCCTCTCAAGGAAACTGGTTCCAGAGCCATTGTGTGGCGTCTTTAATAATACTGATCAGATGTGATCAGGCAGTCATGTATTCACGTGTGTAAACACATTATTATTAATACTATAATTACAGTTGAGCCGTGCAAATTTGTCCCACTGAAGTAGCTCTCAGTCTCAAAAGGTTTGGTGACCCCTGTGCTACAGTATATTAGCTGGAGAGGGTCCTCTGGACATGTTCGATAACAATACAATTCGATATCGATATAAACAATATAAAAGCCTAAAAAAAACTATAAACTATACAAATAAATTAATGTTCACCTTTTATTTGTATTTAGCCTCCAAAAAAATGGAAATCACCGTCAAATAAACATAAAATTCTCAACCCCAATAATTCTCAATTGGGTCATCTGGACAGTTTATTTTTTATAGAAACTTTTCACCCTCCATCTGGAGGGCATCATCAGTCAGAGGAGTTCCAGCAAACTGTTTCCCCACCAAGTGGTAAACACCTTAAGTGGACCAACCAGTTTGCTGGAGCCAAGATGGTTTCTGGGGACCGTCCTGTCCCTCGTCGACTCCTCCCAGGCAGGCAGCCACAGCCAAAGTGGTTCAAGGCAAGAAAGTTCATGCTCAATAATCCAGGTACCAAATCCAATAATTCTCAGTCAGGTCATCTGGACAGTTTCTTTTTTAATAGAAACGTTTCACCCTCCATCCTCCATCCAGTTTCTATAAAAAAAGAAACTGTTCAGATGACCCGACTGAGAATGATTGGATTTGGCACCTGGATTATTGAGCATGAACTTTCTTGCCAAAAAATTCTCAACTATGTCAATATTAATAGTTTAAACTTTAAACAGCGTTAAAATTTACAGCATTGAAATTCATAGTTAATTAAATAAAACTGTTGGGTGTTGTTATTGATGAGAAGCTGACATGGAAATCTCATGTAGTTTACTTAAGAATAAAGATAACAAAATCAATTACATTACTGTATAAAGTAAATGAGTTTTTGAATGACAAAGTTTTGAATATATTGTATAATGTAATGATTGTTCCATATTTAATCTATCGTATTGAAGTTTGGGGAAAAGCATGCAAATCTATTACAAACCTATTTTTGTTTTACAAAAAAGAGCTATAAGAATTATTAGTAGGAAGTGCTAAAATTCATATCATTGTTATTGAATAAAAGTATATTGCGAGCTATATCGTTATCAAATTATTGTCCAGCACTACTAGCACCTCGTTGGGATCTCCTGTTTCGGAACGCTATGGCTTTCTTGTTAAAAGACATGAACAAATCCAAAGCTGTGAGTCGACATTGTTTCACGGAGATTGGATCTGCAACAGACAACACATGTAACTTGTTAATGCTCTTGAAACGACATAATCTGTACGTGAACATCTTCTACAAGCAAGAAAAGCAGCTTGTTGCAAACACTGCTAACAGCAGCAGCATTTAAACAACCTTCATCAGGTAATTCAGATCGGTCCAGAGCAATCTACCTTATTCCTAGCCCCCATGATGCCTTGCGCGAATTATGGGAACGACTTCCGCCGGAAACCAGAATCTGCACTTTTTTTACATGCTACCGGTTTTCTTCCAGAGGTTTTAGGTCATAAAATATGTGGGAACACGAACGATCACAACTCAAATGTGGAGATATTGTTTTACCGTTACCTACAGCTGTTGAGGGGTGGGAGGATGACTTGAAGAAGTGGCCGAAAATAACGGACACTAGCATGTTTAGCTACTAGCATACTTAGCTACTTTGCTGACTCTGTTGCTTCAGATGGTGAAGCGATGAGCCATCTGAAAAGCTCTGAAGCTTATCAGTATCTTCACTAATAAGGTTGGTCCAGTTTTGTTGAGAGGTGGGACACAATCTTATTTACCTTAAGGCAAACAAAGAGCCCAGCCAAAGCCTTAAAAATCCACATCACCAGGTCCAGCTGACAATGATGTGCCTTGGACTGGAGAGCTGCAAGATGTGCTGGTGAAGATTCTCAGTCGTCCAGGACATGATAAAATCAAAAAAGGCGTTCAATACAGGATCAACTGGACTTTATTTGTTGCAGAAAACGTTTCGACTTCTGTCCAGAAGTCTTTTTCAATTCTGAATGAATGGAAGCTGTGAGAACGAGAAGTTTTATACAAGCCACGCACCAACATATGAAATTGGAAACTGAAATAACACCACAAAATACCTAACATGCCCATTCTATTTAAATTGACAAAACAACACATCACACCTGGGGGTTTGTAACACATACATGTAAATTGAAAGATCACACCTTAACAGTAGGAGGTTCCCTTGAGGTCTCTGGTAGAAGACACAAAACTGTATGTAAATTGATAAAAAAACACCTCCCAAACAACAGAGGCTACTCTGCAAGATGATTATCTGGACACCAACTCAGCACCTGGAGCTTGACATTTCTTTTGACCAAGATTTTACTGATTCACAAATGAAGCACCTTGAGAACTTTTACTTTTCACACATACTTCCAACATTAGTTGATGAATTTGTTGCAAAGAAAATTCATCTCTACCCAAAATACCTGGATCTCTTAAAAATACAGTAAATGAAAACAAATAATGAAATAGACAGGAAACGATCTTTAAAAACTTGATAATGAAAAAAGTGACATTTAGATAGAAACAGTAGTTTATTGCAAAGAAAATTCATCTCTGCCCAAAATACCTGGGTCTCTTAAAAATACAGTAAACGAAAATAAATAATGAAATAGACAGGAAACGATCTTTAAGAACATGATAATGAATAAAGTGACATTTAGATAGAAACAGTAGTTTATTGCAAAGAAAATTCATCTCTGCCCAAAATACCTGGATCTCTTAAAAATACAGTTAACGAAAACAAATAATAAAATAGACAGGAAACGATCTTTAAAAACCTGATAATGAAAAAAGTGACATTTAGATAGAAACAGTAGTTTATTGCAAAGAAAATTCCTCTCTGCCCAAAATACCTGGATTTCTTAAAAATACAGAAAACGAAAACAAATAATGATATAGACAGGAAACGATCTTTAAAAACCTGATAATGAAAAAAGTGACATTTAGATAGAAACAGTACCGTATTTTCCGGTGTATAGGTCGCACCTTTTATGGTTTTTTCAAGGCCTGCGACCTATACACCGGTGCGACCTCCATCCATCCATCCATTTTCTTCCGCTTATCCGGGGTCGGGTCGCGGGGGTAGCAGCCTAAGTAGGGAGGCCCAGACTTCCCTCTCCCCAGCCACTTGGAGCAGCTCCTCTGGGGGAATCCCAAGGCGTTCCCAGGCCAGCCGAGAAACATAGTCCCTCCAGCGTATCCTGGGTCTTCCTCTGGGTCTCCTCCCGGTGGGACATGCCCGGAACACCTCACCAGGGAGGCGTCCAGGAGGCATCCTAACCAGATGCCCGAGCCACCTCAACTGGCTCCTCTCGATGTGGAGAAGCAGCGGCTCTACTCCGAGTCCCTCCCGGATGACTGAGCTTCTCACCCTATCTCTAAGGGAGAGTCCAGCCACCCTGCGGAGAAAACTCATTTCAGCCGCTTGTATCCGAGATCTTGTTCTTTCGGTCATAACCCAAAGCTCATGACCATAGATGAGGGTGGGAACGTAGATCGATCGGTAAATTGAGAGCTTTGCCTTTTGACTCAGCTCTCTCTTCACCACGACAGACCGGTACAGCGCCCGCTTCACTGCGGACGCTGCACCTATCCGCCTATCGATCTCACGCTCCAGTTTTCCCTCATTCGTGAACAAGATCCCGAGATACTTAAACTCCTCCACTTGGGTAAGGACCTCCTCCCCGACCCGGAGAGGGCACGCTACCCTTTTCCGGCTCAAGACCATGGCCTCGGATTTGGAGGAACTGATCCTCATCCCGGCCGCATCACATTCAGCTGCAAACCGCTCCAGCGAAAGCTGTAGATCACGAGCTGATGAAGCCAATAGGACCACATCATCTGCAAAAAACAGAGAAGCGATTCTAAGGCCACCAAAACGGATCCTCTCAACACCTTGGCTGCGCCTAGAAATTCTGTCCATAAAAGTTATAAACAGAATCGGTGACAAAGGGCAACCTTGGCGGAGTCCAACTCTCACCGGAAACGAGCCTGACTTACTGCCGGCAATGCGGACCAAGCTCTGACACCGGTCGTACAGGGACCTAACAGCCCATATCAATGGGCCTGGTACCCCATACTCCCGGAGTACCCGCCACAGAACCCCCCGAGGGACGCGGTCGAATGCCTTTTCCAAGTCTACAAAGCACATGTAAACTGGTTGGGCAAACTCCCACGCACCCTCCAGGACCCTGTTGAGGGTGTAGAGCTGGTCTAGTGTTCCACGACCAGGACGAAAACCACACTGCTCCTCCTGAATCCGAGGTTCGACTATCCGACGGACCCTCCTCTCCAGAACCCCTGAATAGACCTTACCAGGGAGGCTTAAGAGTGTGATCCCTCTATAGTTGGAACACACCCTACGGTCCCCCTTTTTGAATAGGGGAACCACCACCCCAGTCTGCCAATCCAAGGGAACTGCCCCCGATGTCCACGCGATATTGCAGAGTCGCGTAAGCCAACACAACCCCACAACATCCAGAGCCCTAAGGAACTCAGGACGAATCTCATCCACCCCCGGAGCCTTGCCACCGCGGAGCTTTTTAACCACCTCGGCGACCTCAGCACCAGAGATTGGAGAGCCCGATCCAAAGTCCCCAGGCTCCGCTTCCTCAGTGGAAGACGTGCCAGTAGGATTGAGGAGGTCTTCGAAGTATTCCGCCCACCGACTCACAACATCCCGAGTTGAGGTCAACAGCACGCCATCCCCACCATAAATGGTGTTGGTCGCGTACCGCTTTCCCCCCCTGAGACGCCGGATGGTGGACCAGAATCGCCTCGAAGCCGTACGGAAGTCATTCTCCATGGCCTCTCCGAACTCCTCCCACGCCCGAGTTTTTGCCTCAGCAACCACCCGAGCCGCATGCCGCTTGGACTGCCGGTACCTATCTGCTGCTTCCGGGGTCCCACAGGCCAAAAAGGCCCAATAGGACTCCTTCTTCAGCTTGACAGCATCCCTCACCGCCGGTGTCCACCACCGGGTTCGAGGGTTGCCACCACGACAGGCACCAACAACCTTGCGGCCACAACTCCGATAAGCTGCCTCGACAATAGAGGCGCGAAACATGGCCCACTCGGGCTCAATGTCCCCCGCCTCCCTCGGAACGTGTTCAAAGCTCTCCCGGAGGTGGGAGTTAAAGCTCCGTCTTACGGGAGACTCTGCCAGACGTTCCCAGCAGACCCTCACAATACGTTTGGGTCTGCCAGGTCTGACCGGCATCCTCCCCCACCATCGGAGCCAACTCACCACCAGGTAGTGGTCAGTTGACAGCTCCGCCCCTCTCTTCACCCGAGTGTCCAGGACATGCGGCCGCAGATCAGATGAGACGACAACAAAGTTGATCATTGAACTACGACCTAGGGTGTCCTGGTGCCAAGAGCACATATGGACACCCTTATGCCTGAACAGGGAAAAAGGGCCATAACTCACCGGTGCGACCTATTTATGTTTTTTTTTTCTTCATATTTTTAGACCAATTTTTGGCTGAGTTATGGCCCTTTTTCCCTGTTGCATAAAATGGTGCAGTACCAGTTTCGGCCACCAGGGGGCAGTGCAAGTGCAGTACCAGTTTCGGCCGCTATGATCGCTAAAGAGAGGTGCTGCATCCAGATGCTGCATCTTTCAGCTCACAGTCAGCTCCACCTCCAGATGCTCCAGCTATCCTGCACTGGTTTCCACAGCAACTGCAACTCTGAGCAGATCACCTTCAGCTGCAACTGATTTGTCATTTATTAACAAAAATTAAAGTGAGACACAGTCTTACAAAAAAGGCAGCCAACAAACATTTTTTTAGGAGTCTGTAGTTTAATTTTAATGATGTTGGTGGTATTTACATTTTGAAATAAGCTGATTTGTAATAATTTATTAACAAATATCAAAGTGAGACACAGTTTTACAAAAAAGGCAGCCAACAAACATTTTTTAGGAGTCTGTACCGGTAGTTTACCGGTAATTTTAATGATGTTGGTGGTATTTACATTTTGAAATAAGCTGATTTGTAATAATTTATTGACAAAAATTAAAGTGAGACACAGTCTTACAAAAAAGGCAGCCAACAAACATTTTTTAGGAGTCTGTAGTTTAATTTTAATGATGTTGGTGGTATTTACATTTTGAAATAAGCTGATTTGTAATAATTTATTGACAAAAATTAAAGTGAGACACAGTCTTACAAAAAAGGCAGCCAACAAACATTTTTTTAGGAGTCTGTAGTTTAATTTTAATGATGTTGGTGGTATTTACATTTTGAAATAAGCTGATTTGTAATAATTTATTGACAAAAATTAAAGTGAGACACAGTCTTACAAAAAAGGCAGCCAACAAACATTTTTTTAGGAGTCTGTAGTTTAATTTTAATGATGTTGGTGGTATTTACATTTTGAAATAAGCTGATTTGTAATAATTTATTGACAAAAATTAAAGTGAGACACAGTCTTACAAAAAAGGCAGCCAACAAACATTTTTTTAAGAGTCTGTAGTTTAATTTTAATGATGTTGGTGGTATTTACATTTTGAAATAAGCTGATTTGTAATAATTTATTGACAAAAATTAAAGTGAGACACAGTCTTACAAAAATGGCAGCTAACAAATGTACCGTAGGTGCGACCTAGGTGCGACCTATACACCGGTGCGACCTATACACCGGTGCGACCTATTTACGGATTTTTCCAGTTTATTGATAAATATTAGACACTGCGACCTATACACAGGTGCGACCTATACACCAGAAAATACGGTAGTTTAATCCAAAATTAACTGATATATTGCACACAAAAAACTAACCTTGTAAGAAGGTTAAAGCTGCTAGATGTAAGTTTTCTAACCATATTTTTTTTAACATATTTCTTCACTCTGTCACTATCTCCTGACAGACTGATGTTAGACAAGTAATCTCTGAAAAAAACTAAAGTCCCCTTGCTTCTCCAGATGCTACTAAAAGCATTTCTAAAACCCACAGTGACCCGATTAACAAGCCAATAAAAACAGAGTATTTAACCAGCCAATAAAAACAGAGCTTCTCACGCTTCTCACCCCCTAACCCACGCCCCCGCCTGTCCCAGCCCACAGCCAGCGTGCATCCACGCACGTTCTCATTCAAAGGATTGCAAAGCGATGCAGGACTGTTTTGTATGTGACACAAATTTATTAAATTCCCCTTCTTCATCCCCGATCTGGAATGCCAAAAGTCAAGTGATCGCTTCCTCCTCGCTGACTCCATGACTGAAAACATGAGGAAATGAATTAATTTGTCAGGAGCTAATTAAACTCGGGTTCAACGTGGCTGCGTGAGGCTCTGCAGATTTCTTGGTGTTCTGGTGTGCTGGACCAGCGCTCCACGTTTTTATTTTATTTTTTAGAACGTTTTATTAACATATAA